>CAEFZX010024721.1:0-28101 GCA_903066825.1 Alfaro cultratus | reverse complement strand
AATCTACAATGTCAATAGTCATGAAAATAAAGGAAACTCATTGAATGAGAAGGTGTGTCCAAACTTTTGGTCTGTACTGTACGTCCAGTAAAACAAATTTTCAACACTCACCTGAGCTTCTCCAGTTTTTGGCACTGAAGTGCCTCGGAGATCACCGGCAGTAATGAGTTTCTCAGCACGTTTTCACTCAGTTCCAGTTCTCTTATGTTGGAGATTATTGATTTTACAGCCGAGGCCAACTCTTCTGCCTCTGATGTTGAGAGTCTGTATCCTGAAAGACTGCACAACACATTGAGCAAAAATGAAACAAATCTGTTAAATAAACACAATATGTTTGGGTCAATTTGAACTATTCATTATTTAACTGGCGCCTTCTACACAAAAACAAGGTGATAACAGCCATAAAAGCCTGAAACCCCTAAGACTGTTCCTCATTTGTTTTGATATGTCATGCTGGATGAGCACACAGAAAACATCATAACAACAAAGTCTCTTTTGAAAAACAGAAAAAGAAATCCTTAGAGGTGCGTGCCTGTGTGTGGTTTTTGGTTAAAACATGCTTGTTCTTCATTTGGTGAAGTGACTTGCTGTAGTAGGGCAGACCAACATATACTCAAGTTAGAGTAGATTTTTTTGTTGTTTTTTTTTAAACAGTTAATTAAACGTAACCACTAGCAACAGTATACAATTTACACAGTAAACACTTCCATCTGAAATAATAAACTCCTATTCCACATAAGGTTTATTGGCAAAATAATGGCTAATGCAGTGTCAAAGTTATTAACAAAAATTATTTTTAGCTCTTAGTGGAGCAACTTGTGCAAAGTGTTATTTAGCCAAAACCCAGACAGTGGAATTATCTTTTTACTGAAGTTTTTGAACCTTTTTCCTGCCTTAGCAATATTTCAGATAAGTTATGGAAAGTTACCTTCAACATTTAAAGCATTTGAGTTGTTCTTTCTCAGGCACCCTGAGAAATGCAACTAATTTAGCCTTTATCAGGTTGCATCAGATGTCTCTGACACCTCACCTACTTTATAGTAACAGTGAGATCAATGCATTTAAACAAGTGATCATTTTGTTTCTTTTGGACTTTGTTATATATCAGTAAAAAAAGAAAAACAATGATAAAAATATACCTTTCACTGACCTGAGAGCCTCCAGTTTACATGGAGAGTTTTTCAGTCCATCAATCAGTACATTAGTACCTTTATCATAAAAAATGTTATGTACCAGATGCAGTTCAGTTAGTGGAGAGCGTGGACTCCACAGAGCCGAAGAAATAGTTTCACAAATCCAGAGATTAAGATCTGCACCTGATATTCTGCAAAAATGAGACAAGCCTTTAAAGTGGAATTATGTTTTACAGACAAAGAAGTAATACACGACTTAAAATGAAACATGGGGTTCTATGAAGTGGTTATATTTTATCACTACCTTAAAGATTCTGCTCATCTGAGAGTCCTAATCCTTGGTCCCCTATTATGTTTATGCAAACATTTGTTTCTGATGCTCTTTGTTGGTTTCCATGAGTAAAACTGGCATGTGGTTCCATGACTACCCAAGAAATTAAATTAAAATTGTATTTTTTTTTTTTTTTCATTTATCTTTAAAACAGCAGTCTCTAACTGCAGTTCTTGATTCCTGCAGCTTCAAGACTTGTCCCCTGTCCTAAACACTTGAATTAAATGGTGAAACTGCCTCGTTAGCATGAAGATCCTCGTTAGAAGATCTGCCTTATTAAAGATCTTCTAATGAGTTAATATTTGAGCCAAGTGTACTGACACATGAAGACATCTAAAGATTGCAGGACATCGGCCCTTGACGACTAGAGTTTCAGGACACTGCCTTAAAACCTATTTTAGAAGAGCTATAATTTGTTATTTATGCATCTTTTGTTTAAATATATAATAAAGCCCAACATGATATACTGCTGTATTAACCAGTTTTGGTTGATTTTACCAACTCGCAGATACAATGTTTATTTATTAAGTTTTGTGGTGACAGATTTAAATAAAAAAAAAATTTAATAATCTTATTGAGCTCAGTAAGTTATTACTGGCTGAAACACACATAGTTCTTGAATTTGCTCTGAAGTTTACATATGCACACTTTTTAGCTTTTACCATGTGAGTGCGTAAAACAAAAGTCAAATTCCTTTTTTTGCTCAAATCTTGACCAATGTAGACGATTCTGATCACTGCAGTCCTTTTTTAAACTGAAACCTCTAAGAGACTCGGCAAACCCACACTGTAATATTACAAAGTAGCTCAAATACGTCTACACATACTGTCATTGAAAAGTTACTTTTAAATACATATATTCATATTTAACCCTAATCAAATAATAGTATCACTAACCAAAGACTAAAACTTACCTGGCCTTTCTACAGTTCCTCACAGCTGGGACAATCCTGAAAATGCCCTTTTCTTTTGTTGTGTATTTCATCAGGTCAAATTCCTCAATAGGTGTAGCTGACATTAGCATTAAGTCAGCCAAAGCTGAACACTGAACAGGGGTGAGCTGCGTTTCTGGGTACTGATTTGGATTCAGAAACTGCCTCACGCTGTCATAGAGGGAATCATCTTTCAGTTCAGTCAAACAGTGAACAAGGTTCAAGCACCTGTCTGGAGAGCAGTCCATAAGATCAATTTCTGTTATGCTTGTCCTGATCTTCTCAACAACTTCAGAGTGTTTCTCTGTTTGCTGAATGAGCCCTTGAAGCTGATTTTGTGTCGACTCTAAGGACATGCCAATGAGGAACCTAAGAAACATGTCCAGTTCTCCTGTCTTTCTCAAAGTTGAATTAGCTATCGCAATTTCCATTAGCTCATCCAAAGGCAGATCAACTGGGTCAACATCCAAGATTGTCTTCAGCTCTTCCTCAGATCCTATCAGAAGGAAATCTCTGAGGCCTTGAGAATCGATTCTTTTACTTGCAAAGCTTCTGTACACAAAGAGAGCAGCAAAGTACTCCTGAATTGTCAAATGAACAAAGCAGTAAAGCTTCTTTGAGTGAAAGATGCTCTCTTCTTTGAATATTGTGGTACACAACCCACAGTCGACTCCAGCTTTCTTCGTGTCAATGTCATAACGTTTTAGATCATCACTGCTGAATATAATTTCCCCTTTGTTCAGTTTTTCAAATGCCATTCTGCCCAGTTTGGAGATGAAATCCTCATTCAATCTGAAGATTTCAGTGATATCTGGTTCGTTTTTCTGGTCGTATTTCTCAGCAGCGATCCTTATCTGAATACAAAAGAAGTGTGTGTACATTTCAATAAGAGTTGTGGGTATCTTAGTGGTTTTCTCTCGACTGTCTTCCATTTTTAAAAGCAAGTACTCAAGAACCTTTGAGGCAATCCAACAGAAGATGGGTATGTGACACATGATAAATAAGCTGTGTGACATCTTAATATGATCAATTATCTTTTCAGCGACCATTTTGTTCTGAACTCTGTTCCTGAAGTACAGTATTTTCTGTGGATCATTAAAACCTTTGACTTCTGTCCATTGATAGACATGTTCTTTGGGGATGCGCTGAACAGCTCCAGGTCTTGAAGTTATCCAGACAAGTGATGAGGGCAGAAGATGTTCCCTAATGAGATTGGTCACCAGGATGTCTACAGATGATGCCTTTGTTGGGTTTGTCAATCTTTTAGTCGTTTGAAAGTTCAAATTAAGTTGACTTTCATCGAGGCCATCAAAAATGAACAAAATTTTGTTATTAGTAAATATTTTATTGACTGCTATGTTCTTAAGTTCAGGATGAAATTCTTTAACAAGAGTCTCAAGGCTGAACTCATCGTCTTTGACCAAATTAAGCTCCCTGAATGGAATCATGAAGATGAAATCTAGATCTGGATTCGCTTTTCCGTCTGCCCAGTCAAGAATGAATTTTTTTACAGACACAGTTTTACCGATTCCAGCAATTCCCTTGGTCATCACTGTTCTAATATCTTTCATTTCTGATGGGCTTTGAAAGATATTGTTGCAGTTTATCTTAATTCCTTCTGTTGCTTGAGTTCTAAATTTTTCTTCAATCTCCCAAATCTCATGTTGCTTATTGACATGTTCATTTTCTCCTTGAACAATGTGAAGCTCCGTATAAATTTCATTCAATGATTTTTTTTCTTTATGATCTTTTTCGGTGCCTTCCAACTCCCATCTGCACTTTTTCCTCAAGTATTCTTTGTTATTTTTGATGACGTCTTTAATGGTATCTTCAGCTGTGGGAAAAACAGTGAAAAAATTTTAAGTTTTATTTTTACATCGTATCATTATTTTATTCTTAAGCGTGTTATTTACTCGTGTACATTTTGATAATTTTTTTTTTAGATGAAGTTACACAGTCGCCCATTCCTTTTGAGCAGAGTACGTTACAAGCTGCACAGTATTTATGCTAAAATTTTGCCCTACTCTACACTGCACATTCAATTCTATTGTGTGATCACCTTGCTGTTTGCACATTTAAAAAGTGCCCACATGTGGTCAAATATTAACATAATTTAAAAGTAATTGGGTTAAACTGTACATGCTAATTTGTACAGTTTGCTGGCACAATTAATTGTGCCAGCAAAGCATCTATACAGCATAACAAGAGATTAGTTGCGATATAATAATAGAAATAATAACCTTCATTTGACCAGATTAAAAGTATTGTGGAGATTATCACCATTTGTAGTCACAGAAGTACATTAGTTTAGCTTTAAAAGCATCAAAGCATAAAATAATAATAACATGACTATCAACAACAATGGCATTTAACATAACTCACTTCTTCACGGTCCTTCAGCCGTGCTTTTAATGTCACCTGCTGTGTCAATTTATAGTTTTGAGGAAAATCATTCCAATCAGTGAGGGCAGCATATTTCAATGCTCACTTAACAAGGTCTGTCCTAACTTTGGGAACAAACATAGGGAAACAGGCCTGGGAACCATGTCCATGCCCGGTGTGGGATATAGATATAATAGCATTTTACTTTGTAGACGCTTGACTTAGTTAGGAATGGATTTACATCTGCTACTATTGGAATCATTGCATAAACTAGGAATGGTATTTATATATTTTTGAAAAATAAAATGTTCAAGAAGTCATATATATATGACAGTGCAACAGCTACCTTTGGCAAACATAATAACTATAAAAAAAAAAAACAGACATGAAGTAAACATACTTTCAAAAGTCTCAGGTTGAATTTTTCTAAGGATATCGTAGAAATCTGCTTTTGCCTTTGGAGAGTTAAGTGCTCTGAAGAGTTTTCTCATTCGATCCTGGTTCACAGTGGAGGCTTCGATTTGGTCATACGTCTCCTGGTGGATTATCTTCAACTTGAGAATCTGGTCAGCTATGGACATCACTGGAACTACACTCTGAATAAGCTCAGGCATGTTATCGTCCACCCAAGTTGCTTGTTTTAATAAAAAAAAAGGTTATTGCACAACACAGCAACAATTCAATTATACTTATGTAATTCTGCATTAGGAGACTGTATTTAGACTTTTGATCTTATCTACTTACCTTTCTCTTCATCTGATACAAGCTTGGATGAGCTGACAAAAGACAAGAGCAATTTAACTGTATAGATACTAAAGACGCTTCAAGCTGGATTTATTGCAGTACTTTAAGTGGAACAAACAAGTGCAGGTAGTTCCCTAAAATTCATAAAAATATGAGACAGAAACATAATATTTTTATATAATTCTGCCTATCAATCTAGTTCAGTAGTTTTAATAAATTAAATGACAAAGAACAAAGCCAACTCTGAATCAAATCAACATGAGTATCTTTCAACAAACAATAAAGTAGCAAATAATATATATATATATATATTTTTTTTTTTTTTTCTTTTTTTAGGAAATCTTGTATAACATTTGTTTGATTTTTGTTAATCTATAATGTTGTGCATTGTTTCAGTTATACAGCTGGATGTATAGTCACACCCTTTGTCAGGGGTGTCTAAATCCAGTTCTCAAGAGGCACCATCCTGCAGATTTCAAATCCATTCCTGCTCCTACACATCAAATAGCTGAATTCCCTCACCAGCAGCAGTCATAGTAATGAGCAGCTCATTTGATTTAGATGTGCTGGGAAAGGAATGTCAATAGGTAGGCAGCTCCCAAAAACTGGACTTGGAAACCCTTGCCCTGCATGTATAATGATAAATGCACCTTCAATAATCCTTAGCAGGGTTAAACAAAATACTATAAAGCTTACCTTGGATTGTGAACTTCATGAAATGAATCATTTGCCAAGCTGGTAAAGTTCTCAGTAGAGTCCCTTGTTTCAAAAGACTTCTGTTCTGCTTGACTAGATAAAGTCTCTCCCATCAATGTTTCCGTTTCGTCTTTCACGTCCTCTAAATGCGATAGCTGTGCAGCTGAATAAGTGTCTCTACTTTTCTCTTTGTCAGAGTCGTCAGTCCTTTTATCTGTTTTACGGACTCCTTTTCTCATTTCCTTATTCCTCCTGGCAGCAGAGCACTGGTTCCCCATGATGTTATTTCTTTACCACAGAGACTCTGTCAGGTATGACATATTTTAAAGCAAAAACCAATCCAAACGAAGAAACTTTACATGCTGTTCATCAAGGTTTACAAAGAGTTTAAACAAGGTCTTTAAAAGTGAAAGTAGAAGTCTTGTTTTCTAATCTTTGATCGTCTCATGTTTTACAAGTGAAGATAAATAATTTACCATACTTCTTGTTTTATTTTAGCTGTTAATAATTAACATTAATGTATCATTTGAGACATGGGTAAAATACTTTACCTTGACACCATGTAGTAAGCAAGAGCAGATAATCCCACAAAGCTGGACATCAGCTAACGTGTTTTGGCTTAGGGGGCTGGGAGCCGTTATTTTTTCCGGAGACAGGAAGTAGTCGCTCACAGAGCGAACCCAGCTGTAAGACTGTGTGTGTGTGTGTGTGTGTGTGTGTGTGTGTGTGTGTGTGTGTGTGTGTGTGTGTGTGTGTGTGTGTGTGTGAGTGTGTGTGGTGGGAGGAGGGGAAGTTTCAGGCATTTCACATAAATTAATGTCATAATAAGAACTATTCCTGCAACTGTTCTGCCACAACAGCTTTTAACAGAACCTATTTTGATAAGGATGATAAAAAAATAAATAAATAAAAAAGAAAAGCTTGCATTAATCTTATATTAAGATATCTGGTCTGGCTTCTCATGTCTCTCAGGCTACATTTTAAGATTTTGCATACTAAATTATTATTACAGCCTTAAATGTTGATAGTCTGAACATTATTTTACTGTTTTGTTGTGTTAAGGGACATGCAGAAATTGAGTTAAAAAAATTTGCACTTTTGCAATAATGGACCCACAAAAATATCACTACAGTTGAGGCTTCAATCATAATATTGGTATGAAAATAACATTAACATATTAACCTCACGAGATTATCCAAATGCAAAAACTGGAAAATTTTAGAGCCCAAAAGGTCAGTAGATATAAAATATTAATGACATAGCAGAACAGTTATTCTTAATTAGACTCTTAAATGTCATTAATCTCTGGTTTATGAGAAGATCCCTTATTTTCTGCCTTTACCTATAAAATTTCCTTCAGTCAAACCCTGCCTCTATGGGCTGAGACCTTTTGATTACATGCGTAAAATAAAATGAAAATGAATATACTTCTGTACCCGTGGAAACCACGGGTACAGAGAACCAACATAACTCCTTCCGTTATTTTAGCTTGCCCACTCTCACCAGAAGATGACAGTATAGACCGTCTCTCCCACATGCCGGAAATGATGGAAAACCAGAACAAAATCATTTCTGCAAAACTGGGATAGCAGATTGAGTTGGGATTTTCCAGATATCCTGACTTAATTAAGCCTCGACTCGGGCAACCAGATCTGCAGTTAAAGCCCCAAAATTCATATGTGGCAAGACTTCAGAATGAACGTTCACAGACTCTCTGTGTCCCATAAGAACAAGTCTGAGTTATTTTGTAAAAATTGGCAAAGGTTTTAGTCTCTGTATGATGTGAAGACATACCCCCAAAATAACTAAGTTGTCCCATAAAGTCAGGTATGCTCATTTTTGAAGTGTGCTGTACATTCCTACTCATCCGGTTCTAAGTACTCTTTTTATTATCTTAAAAGAGTTACAGGTTTGACACTTACATGTCTTTAAATGTCAGAATCAAAATCAACCACATTCTGGGTTACATAATTTATTAAAATTAACCACCAGACAAGAACACCATCAAATACAGACCAATGGTAATTACAGTATGAAGTCAGAGATATAAACAGGCTCAAAATCTAAAAATAAAACAATCATATCTTAACACATGAAGATATGTGTTATGAAGATTTTACATAAAATGAATTACGAAGAAAAATTCTCAGTATCAATAGCAACAGAAATGATTAGACAAAGTCGTAGCTTCAAGATTACTTAGGAGATTATTTTGAACTCAGTATTTAACCAATTCTCCTTTTATTTTTGCACTCTACCATGGTTACAAAAATACATTTGAACCGGGTTTTTTTGTTGTTGTTGATTTTTGCTTTGGTTTATAACAAGGAACAAATTTTTTGAAGCCCTATGTTGTGTATTCTAACTAATCTCATCAATCTTTTAAAACAGTTATTTGCTTTTATTTATTTATTATAATGTATATATATATATATATATATATATATATATATATATATATATATATGTACCAACCTGAGTAAAAGGCACATGTTAGGAGACTGAGGAAGGAAGGTTACTAACCCCACCATAACTTTAGTTGTCAGAAACAGAAACTGTGACATTGTCACTTTGAGGGGAGGTAAAAGTTTTATGTTCTACGAGTTTTTCATAATAACAGCGGTAATCTCCCTCATGATTATTATTGGCTTCAAGAAATCTGAATGTAGAGGAGTTGGTACTTGATTGTTGGGTCTTATTGAATGATCCAGAGGTCTTCTGCAGGGTGAATGATCCGCCTAAATATTGAGTTGAGACAGAACATTTGATGGCAATGAGGTCACCCCAGGTAACCACGCCTGCAGGGTCCATGGTGATGCTTGGTTTTGGAAGAATGACTAAAAACAGAATGAGAACGTTATTTATGTCATTTTGAACTATTTGATTAAACTAATTATACACCTGTAAATATCTTTTACTTCCAGGTTGACATAATCACTAAAAACTGAGCTACAATCTGTTCTTTGAAATTGACACTTGTACGATCCCTCATTTGCAAAGTTGACTTGATGAATACGATTGTTCACCTGTTATAATCCATTCAAAGCTCAGTTAATCTGGAAAATAAAAGTAAAAACACACCTGTTGTAAAGAGCGGGACATCGCTGCTGAAGTTAGAGCTGAAGTCTTCATTAGAAATCCTCACTTTAAACTGACACTTGTAGTCTCCCTCATCCGAAAAGGTAACTTTAGGGATATTTAGAGTAGCTGCGTTGCTGCTTGAGTTCACAAGCAGCAAGGTGAAAGGACCTGGGGTCTTTGTGAAGATGAATGATCCTTCAACTTCATTCCCAGTGACTGAACAGGTAATGTGGACATCCTGGCCCCACATAACCACACCAGTGGGCTGGATGGTGATGTTGGGCTTTGGTAGGCTCACTGAAAAATAACACAATGTCAAATTAGAACGATTTAAAAGAGGACCAAAGGGCAGACTGCAGACTCATATGCACATAAATAAATAATCTATTGACATAGGCAGATAGGTAGCAGCACAGCAAATAATGCAGACAATGGGGTATTCAGGAAATAAAGAATGGTGATGAACCAGAATGAGACAGTGGAGAACACAGAGCGTAAATGTACTAAGTGGGGAGTGGACATGACAAAAGAATCACAAGACAATGTATGTAGTTGTGGAAAAAATGACTTAAATATACTCAGTGAGAGTGAAAAACAATCTAAAACATAAAGAGAAGAAATTACCAGTTAGCTGGACAGAATCACTCAAGTTGGTGCTCAAGTCTTGATTAAAAGATCTTCTTTGAAACTGACACTGGTACGATCCATGATCCACCAAGCTGACTTGATTGATGAGGAATGAAGCCGAGCTGCTGCTTGAATTTACAACATGAATGATTGGTCCTGATGTCTTCTTGAAGATAAATGATCCTCCTACTTGACCCTCAGAGACTGAGCAAGTGATGTTGACAGTCTGACCCATAAAAACCACACCAGCAGGATCCAAAGTGATGCTGGGCTTTGGAAGAAATACTGACAAAAAAAAAAAAACACAAGAGAAAAGCTTTACTGCCCAAAATCTTTTGACATAATTCACAGTTAGGGGACATCACAGTAAATTTTAGAGATCTCATAAGAAGTGGCAAATGTAAATTAAAACAAAATTACCAGTTAGTTGGACAGAATCACTGAAGCTGGTGTTGAAGTCTTGATCAGAAACTCTCCTTTGAAACTGACACTGGTATAATCCCTCATCTCTCAAGTTAGCTTGAGTGATATGGAAGGTAACGGTGTTGCTACTCCAGCTTACAGTTTGGATCAAATTACCAGGTGTTCTCCTAAAGACAAATAATCCTCCTGCCCGTCCCTCGATGACTGAACAGGTGAGGGTGGCATCTTGACCCCACATCACCCCACCGGCAGGATCCAAGGTGATGGTCGGCTGTGACAGGTTCACTAAAAAGCAACAAAAATATCATGTCTTTTCTATGTTTAATCAAATGGCCAAAGCTATTAAAAATTATTACCAGTTAGCCAGACAGGGTCACTAAAGTTGGTGTGAAACACTTCACCAGAGACCGTTCTTTGAAACTGACACTGGTACAAGCCCTCATTTCCCAAACGGACTTGCGCGATATGGAAAGTAGCCGAGTTGCTGTTTGAGTTTACAGTCTGAATGACAGAACCAGGAGGATTTGTGAACGTAAATGATCCGTTCAATCCATTGATAACGTCACACACGATGCTGACACTCTGACCCCAGAAAACCAGACCGGCAGGCTGCAAGGTGATGTTGGGTTTTGGAATTTCCCCTGAAAAATGGTGCAAAGATCGGTCACCTGTTATAATCCTTTCAACCCTATAATAAACTCAGTTAACTTGCAAAGTAAATATAAAAATACACCTTTTATATAGAGTGAGACATCACTGCTGAAGTTAGAGCTGAAGTCTTCATTAGAAATCCTCACTTTAAACTGACACTTGTAGTCTCCCTCATCTGTAAAGGTAACTTTAGGGATATTTAGAGTAGCAGAGTTGCTGCTTGAGTCCACAGTCTCACTGAAATCTCCTGAGGATTTCCTGAAGATAAATGACCCTCCTCCTTGTTCATTAGTGACTGAACAAACCATTCTGACATCCTGACCGAGATTAATCACTCCAGAGGGTTCAATACTGATCCTGGGTGCTGGAAAGATCACTAAAGAAATGACACAGTTGTTATTGTCTTGGCACCTTTATTTAGAGTTTTAAGAGTAAATGAAAACAAAAAAATAATACCACTTAGTTGGACTGTGTCACTAAAGAGAGTGGTGAAGTTTTCATTGGGAAAGATGATTTGAAGCTGACACTTGTACCATCCCTGATCATTGAAAGTGGCCTGAAGGATATTGAAAGTAGCAGAGCTGCTGCTTGAGTCCACGGCCTGGCTGAATGAGCCTGTGGTCTTCATCAAGACAAATATCCCTCTTACTTGTGCATCAGCGACTGAACAACTGAAGCTGACATTATGACCCAAGGTGATGTCACCTTGAGGAATAAGTCCAATAGTGGGCCTTATAGGGTCTGTCAAAAAACACAATATATAGTGTCAGAATCACATAGTGTCACCATAACATAGTAAATACATTTCATAAAGTACTGCCAAGCTTTAGAATTGACATCATTTCTGTACAATAACAACACAGATTCTATTTTACTCTATTTATTACAGCAATATTTTACAGTCTCAACAAAAGGCTTGTGATTGACGTATTACACGACTGATGCACAAACTGCACTGTTTCTGGATGTAATAGACACAATGACATTACATTAAGTTTTTCCTTTAAAGTTACTTTGATTAATTTAGTCAACATTTGAATTCATACAATAATGAATAGTGTAGAACGTTTTCCAAATTCTCCCAATGAGGATTTAAATTACATTCAACTACTATAGGTTTTTACTAATACCTTTAGTAGGAAACCTACATTACCTGAACAGATGGCACCAGCATCCTGACTGTGAGCACAGTTATGCACACCAAATCCACTGTGAGAGCAGTCAGATAGATTTGTTTCGTTGCCTTTACAATCCACCTCATCAAGCCAGATTTGTCCTGTTCCATCTGCAAACTGATGGACACTCACTGCTGTACCACAGCCCAGCTGTCTGCAGACCACTCTAGCATCATTTATGTCCCAGTTATCATTGCAGACTGTTCCCCAGGACCCACTGTTGTAGATTTCGACTCTTCCAGAGCACCGAGTTGACCCAACTAATTTTATGATGGCTCCTAAAAACAAAATCAATACCAATCAGGTATAACATTATAGCCACTCAAATTGTATGATACACATCATCTCTTCACTATGACACATGTTAGTAGATAGGACAGATTAGGTAGGCATTTGTGGCACAACCATCATCACTTAGAGTCTCCCAACCATCATCACAGACTGTTTGTTCCCCAGACACCATTGTGGGAGATTTCAACTCTTCCAGAACATGGCTCGCTTGACCCAGCTAATCTGATTGAATCTGTAAATTTTCATAAAATAATGGAAAATCAAATGTATTTAACAAAGTAGACAATATGCAAATATCTGCTGTGGATGTTCTTCAGACAGATCCTTACTGACAAAATCATCTTTTATTCTTTTTTCCCTACATCCCCTCTGTTTTTTTAATCATTAAACTATGGATCTGTTTGGGGCCACACAGGCTTTAATCCTAATCAAATTAAAATCTGTCCAAAATTATTACTCTTTTTTAAAATATCAAAGTTTTAGATTATGGAAACAATTAAATAAATTATATCTGAAAACTATAAACATAAAGAACATAATCTTACTTGAACATATGACACCAGCATCTTCAACATGTCCACAATTGTGAATCCCAAATCCATTGTGCCCACACACTGCAAGAGAAGTTTCACTTCCAGAGCAGGCCACATCATCAAGCCAGATTTGTCCAGTTCCTTGCCCAAACTGGGCTGATTGTGGAGCGCTCTGAGCAGGACCACAGCCTAGCTGTCTGCAGGCCACCTCAGCATCATTTAGGCCCCAACCATCATCACAGACTGTTCCCCAGACTCCATTATAGTAGATTTCAACTCTTCCAAAACATGGCTCGTTCGATCCAGCTAATCTGATCAGATTATCTGAAAAGAAAGAACTCAAAGCTTGATTTAATATGAACCACCACAGAGATTGTGCAATTTGTGACAAGTGAACCAACCTGATGCAGAATATGAAGACAGGAAACAAGAGACTGCATTAGAAGAAATAAGCAAAAATTATCCATTCAGTGTTGTTAATTTCATACTTGACCAATAAATCATCAGAGGACAAAATCTGATAAGGGATCGAACAAAAATAAATTCTGTTTAAAATAATTTGTTGCCATTTCTAATTTACTTCAACCTAATTTAAGATTACGAACAATTATTTTGTCATTTTCATAACCTTACGCTTTTCCAACTTCTGTGTTAAACCACATCTGCATGAATAACCAATAATGTATATAGGATCGCTGTATAAATCTGAAACATGAATCATAAACAAATCATCTATTTTTCTCACCTAAAAGCAGCAGATTATTCACCATCCCATTGACTGAGCATATGAACAGAAGATTAAATTGAGGCACAGCGAAGAAGAGTCCGTGTTGAAATTAGTTTCATTTGAGCTTGTTGCCAGGTATCCTGTAACATCCTCTAGAGCTCTTCTGCATATTCTAATTAGATCTACAAAGAGCAAAATTCAAGGAAATAAGATGTAATAAGGTGTGTCAGACCTTTGTCTGTGCATTTTATAGGGGTTTTATAGCCTACAAATTTGCCTATAAACAAAACATTAGTAAAGCAATATACAAATATGAAGCTGCCTTTGGATGAATAGCTGTATTCATTTTTAGTAATTTCCATAATCTAACTGGCTAAAAAACAAGGCTCTTGCAAAAATAGTTTCTATTTAAAGGGGTTCATTTGACTTTTAGGGTATTTCAGTCACTGGAATTTGTTTTGGGGATTTTCTTTATGCCCTCATAGTTCTCTTGCTTAAGTTTTAATACATGTTTTTACCAAGACTACTCATGTAAGTCTACATTTAATTTAAATCAATAAAAAAATTGCACAGCTATGGCACATTATATGTTGCAGTATATTATATTTTACACAAAGAAAAGATCTCCAAACAGAAGTGCAGTGGATCTAAATAGCTTTAAAACTCTTCTGTGAAAATAACTGGATTTTGTGATGATGAAAATCATCACAACAAACTACAACTTGAAAACTTTGTTTTCTTGCAGTATGAAATCACACTAACTTTTCAATTCTGTCTACAATGTAAAAAAAAAAAAAAAAAAAAAGTCCCTGTCTTACAACAGCCGTTTTTACTTGGACAATATAAGATATTCGGTCTGATTCCTCACGGTCTTCTCATAATAACAATAGTAATCTCTTTCACGCCTTTTACTGGCTGCAAGAAATCTGAATGTAGATGTCATGATGTGGTATGGTAGTGGACCCAAACGCAGCAGGCAGAAGAAGTAGAAATAACTTGATGTTTTAATGAAGAAAATAAGCCAACTAAAAATCCAAAATCCAAGAGTACAAGAAAATCGGGGTACCAAAAACAAAACAAACTGGAAACACGAGGGAACAACAGGTAATCCAGAGAGGAAAGCATGGGTAGTGTCAATCAGGGTGACGAGACGGACTGGCGAGTTGTGACTGGGATAGAGGAGCTTAAACACTGGGAGGTCGTAAATGGAATAATGGCCTAGCTCAGGGGTTTTCAAAGTATGAAAGGGTGAGCCCCCCTCCAAGGAGCACAATAACTGCAGTGCCCCTCCACCCCCAATAATCAACCCACACACAAACAAATGCCACTACAAAACACCTTCTAATTGCTTTTATTTTAGAACCATCTCATCTTTTAAAATGATATTGTACGTTTTTAACAATACGTTTAGTAGAAAACCTACATTACCTGAACAGGCGACACCAGCATCCTGACTGTGATTACAGTTCTGAGCTCTATTGTATGAACACTCAGGCAGATATCTTTCACTCCCTGTGCAAGTCACGTCATTAATTTCTCCTATTCCCTCTCCAAAGTGAAGGACACTCAAGAGATGTACCACATCCCAGCTGTCTGCAAATCTCTTGAGCTTCGTTTATGTCCCAGCTGTTGTTGCAGACGGTTCCCCAGGATCCATTGTTGGAGATTTCAACTCTTCCAGAGCATCTAGTTGGCCCGATTAGCCTGCTCAGGCCGGCTATGAAAGCATGAGGCACAATTAATAGGCAAATGCTGAATGGGAAAAACAGGACATAATAAAACATACACAAGCAATTTGACTGATTCTTTTGTTTAATAACATTGTTCTGAAATTTGTCTAAAAAGTAGAGCTTTACCAAAATGACGCAAATGAACACATTTTAGGGAAATTCCACAATGAAGGGGCTCAAGATGACTGAAGAGTAATCAAAAGTTGCTTAAACTGAGTATTAGTTTAATAAATATGCTCTCTATTCAAAATAGATAGCAAAATTTTGCTTGTCACAGTAAAACATCTGAACAGGAAGCTGGCCTCTGTTTGTGGAAAAGCGGTGCATCCCCAAATATTTGCATATTTTCAATATTCATCCCACATGCTATTTAAAATAGGGACAAAGAGAGTTTTTGAAGGAAAAATATTTGGCAAAATGTATAGATGAGCAGTTTAAAAGATGGACACTGGTTTATTACAAAACAAATATGTATGAGAGTACACAATGCTAACATATAATACTAAAAGATGACGAGCTGCCGCATCAAGTCCTTTCTCTAAAAGAAACTTGTATTAGAAAGACTAGAGAGAGAACAAAACCGTTCTACTAGAATTCATGTTTACATGTTGGTTTTGAACTAAAACTACATTTAGAGAGCAGTGATGAACATTTTCTCAACTGAGCATATCACACCAGCATCTTGACTATGACTGCAGTTTTGTACCCAGTATCCTCTGTGTGACCACCGAGTCAGATGTACTTCACGCCCCGTACAGGCCACATCGTCAAGCAGGATTTTATCTGCTCCTTTTCCGAAGTACGCCGAGTGAGGAGCAGCCACGGCTACGCCACAGTTCAACTGACTGCAGACCACCTGAGCATCATTCAAGTCCCAGCCGTCATCACACACTGTTTGCCAGCCATTATAGTAGGTATAGTGTAAAAAAGAACAAAGAGCGAGCAAAAAGGGATTGTAACTATGAATCATTATGTACACAATATACATATATTCCTCAGAATAAACAAAAGATTTACAGATAAAACCAAATGTTTACAGTGTATAAAATGATACAAGACTGCGAATAAATTACAAAAATGTTTCCAGATTTGGGACAGTTAAGATTACCAAAATTATTTTGCTTTTCTAAATACAGGAATTTTTTTTCTATTATTAATGCGAATTCAGCACGAAGGTGCTTGCGTGCTCGTATGTTAACTATAATTAGGAAAGCATTAAAATTCTTAAAAATAATTCTCTCTATAGTGGTATTCAGAAAATAGGAGTCATTGTGTTAATGCTAACTGACCCAAAACAAGAAACGTTCAGTCTAAGTTCATGCCAGACAGTCTGAAAAAACAGGGTTGTGTATTTTATGAACCATATGTACATATGTGGGTTTCAGCTGTTGATATACAATAATCATTAAGAAATTAATTATAAATTATGGAAAGTACAAAGAAACTGAGCCATACCTGAACAGTAGACATAAGCATAGTAACCATATTGGTATGTCCAAGAATTACTGTGCTGACATTCTTTTAGAGAAAATTCACTTCCTGAACAGGTCAAATCAGGCAGCATGACGCTGCTCGAATAGTAGCCTGAGCGAGAGATTAATGGACCACAGCCCATCTGTCTGCAGGCCACATTTGCAGCATTCGTGTCAAAGCCATTATAGCTGAGTAGTCTCTATCCCCAATCGTAATATACCATAACTAGACATATCCAGAGCATGATTGAAATGGTGAGATCTGTTGAGCTAAAAGAAAGTAAAAAAGAAGTAAGCATATGCTGTTTTAGTGACTTGACAGCAGCATAGATGGGTTTGGCTACAACAAGAAGCAGGAACAAGCCATGTCTGTTTAAGAAAGACACTTCTGAATGACTGCATCACTTTAACGAAAGAGAACTGTGAGTTGGCTACTATCCTCAATACAGCTAATCTCACATCCACCACTATCACAGGACTGAACTGACTTTATCAGAAATCTTGAGTGCTGTGTGTTACCTAAAACATTGGATTTCTATATACACTTACAGTAAACAAGTGACGCCTGCATCCTCAATATGCTCACAGTTGTGGGTTCCAAATCCTCTGTGGTAGCATCAGAAAGAGAATCTTCGTTTCCTGAATAGCTAACATCATCCAGCCAGATTTTTCCTGTGCCTTCACCAAAGTAAGCAGATGCATGAACTGTGAATGGTGGATCACAGCCTAACTGTTTGCAAACTACATTAGCATCATTATAATCCCAGCCATCATCACAGACTGTGCCCCATTCTTCATTGTGGTAGATTTCAACTCTTCCAGCGCAATAACCATCTTACCTCGAACCAACCAATCCTTCCTGTCAAATATTTGGTCCAACTACACAGCAAAAGCACAAAATCTTACCAAATGTTTTTGGTCTAGTTTCTACTGCATCTTAGTGCACTTGAAATAAAATAAAACTAAAGCATGTTTTAAGACAATAATTCCTTAATATTGACCAAAAAGTACCATTTCCACTGGCAGATAATTTTACTTATTTCAAGACGTGCTTTCCATAAGTGAAACAATCTGCCAGCAGAACTTGGGACATTTTTTATCAATAAGCTCCACTATCTTGCTGAAAAGAATCATTATACGTTACTTTTGTCTTATTTCAGAAAAACTAGAGCAAAAATACATTCATTCGTTGATTCTAAAATGTTCATATATTTAACATTTTAATAATAATTATAAATTAAATATGTTGCTCACCTGAAATGAGTCCCAGTAACAGATCTAACATCTTTGCAGCCTGAAAAGTTGGTTACTTATCAGTGATCTAATGCAAACACTACAGGACAGCAGATTGTCAGTATTTACACAAAAAAGGATGTTTGTATGAAATCTGAGCCAGATACATGACCACATACTTCCCTGTATTCAAAAAAGCTTTTTTTTTTTTTCTTTTTTACCATGGATGTGTTGTTTACAAACACAGAGCTGCTACTAGTCATGTTGCTAGCTGGAGATCTGATCTCATATATCAAAATAAGAAGAATTTAATCAAATAGGTAGTGTTTTATTGTTCTGATTTTTATTTTTTAGGGAAAACATTTCACACCAGGGCACACTTATCCGCCTATCCTTGAAGTCCAGTTTATTTATTGTTAATCAGAGCAGAGACAGTGAACCAAAAGCATCAGGCCCAACACTTTCTATTTCTTCATAATTGCTCACTCAATGTGTTACTGATACAAACTAGTACATGATAACTTTGCTTTCCTCGTATGGCAAACTGTTGAAAGCCTGGCTAGTATTTCTTGGAAACCACTTGGGAAGCGTAAGAAGGGAAAAACATATGTACATCAGACTCTATCGATTCAATTTGAAAAGGAAGAAAGCAAACCTTTCATTTAATTGCCAAACATGCTTTCTTTTTTGTGTGTGTGTCTTGGTCTGCGACATTAAATCCAAATAAAATACATTGAAGTGTTTAAATATATTGTGGTTGCAATGTGAAAAAGATCCACATGAGCTCTGGATGTTATAGGTGTTTAAATCTACAAAGTCTGTAAACAGATTTTTGAGTTAACCATTGTAGTTAAAAACTACACTGCCAAATAATTGTCTGAGGTTTTTCAGCTGTTTTAGGGTGATTTTGATGTGCTGAATCTAAAGATCACAGTGGTTTTGCTCAATCAGGTCAACTTTCTGAACTAAGCTACATATTAGTTTCGGATGCTGGGATACAGTCATGATTATTGATTACTGTTGGACTCTGACGAGAGATATCCCTGCATACAAGGTGTTCGAAGAAAAGAAAGTTCATGCCCCAAATTTTGCACAACGAAGATGTTCAATGTTCAATTTACATGTACGTACCCTTATCAGTGTTTATTATTCAATTTACAGAAATCCAAGTTTGTAACATTTAATTAATACACTCTGTTAGAAAACCTTTTTTTCTCCTAAAACCTTTATTTGGATGAGAATTAATTAACGTAAATGAACTGATAATGTCACAGAAATGTCATCAATTTAGTCAGATCGGATTTCTCTAAATCAAATTTGCATAAAAACATGACCTGACTGAGAAAAATGGATGTAATCTTTTGGATTCAGCAGTAGCTGAAGGACAAAACTCAAACACGAGCAAACAAAGCAGAGGCTGTTTCTAACACAACGACATTAGTGTCGAAAACCGAAATGCAAATGTTCCAACTGGTTTAAAACAAGGAAATAAACAGGTTGACCTTTTAAACCCACAGAATGGCACTCGCTGATGTTGTGCTACAAATTACATTTAGCATTCATAAGATTAAAAAAAGCCAGTAAATTATCCAGGTAATATGTAACAAAGATTTTATTTTAAAAAAAATTTTTTAGAATATGTTACATTGTTCTGACTTTAAATTGGAAAAAAAATTAATAGCTGATGAAAAGTAACATTTAGAAATGAACTTTATTTGCAAATATACAAAATCCAACATTTTGTTAAAATCTTGCTTGCCTGAAATTATTTTACCAACTAAAACCTGACTGTAAAACTTTTAAAGCTAAACTGTTTGTTCATTTATTTTATGGGCATTTGAGTGCATATTGTTTTACTTACAAATAGTTCTGCCTGTGTAAGAACAAAAATCAAATGTATTCTGAACAATCAAAGGAACAAATGAAAGCTTTTAGGTTTCAAAGTTGTCCTGCCTGCATCCTCTTCTGAATTAGTCCGGTAGGATCGCCGTGACAACTTTACTATAGGGTCCGTAGCGACCAAATATGTCTTTGCCCACCACAACAGCACACAGCTTGTGCCCACGCTTGAACTTATTGATCAGAGCGCACATGGGCAGAGACTTGGCCTGCAGTTTATCGTAAGTATCCCACTTGAGGAAGACGCCGCTCCCTTTAGAGGTCTCCATCGTCAGCAGGATGCTGCAGCAGGGAGAGAGAGGAAATGTGTGGCATTAAACTCTTCTCCTTCACAATATTTTCAATATATTTTAATAATAGCAACCACCTCCCTCCTCACAACAGGGTCCTTTTTTCAGTGCTGTCTCTTACGTGTAGCTTTCCATCGGTGGCAAATTGGGGTCTTCGTCCTCAACGTTCCAGAGGACGGAGACTCGAGTCGGATTCCTGATGAAGGCCAGATTCACGTCTACTCTCGGAGGCATCTTGTACGAAGCTGCTTCCTTCTTCAGGACGGCTGGGAAGGGGATGTTGGGAAGAGGCGGGCAGATGAGCATATCCTATTGGGGGGGCAAAGAGATGAGATGAGAGTTGCAAAAGTCTCTTTGTCTTCCGTCTGTGGAGCATCTGAAATACCTCCGCGTTGTTCATCGACTCCATGCCTTCCAAATCATTGCTACTGTGGTGCGGAGAGGAAGCTTCTTTTTTTAACCGTTTAGCCATGGGCTCATCGAAATAGTCTGGATTCTCATTATCGCGGTCTTCGTTGCAGGAACCTGTTGCCTCTGTTTTTATACTGGCAATCTTCTGAATTTGACAAACCAGAAGAAAAAAAAACAACAAAAACAAAATAAAATCTTATGGAAAATGTGTGGTTGATTTCTCAGTTGCATTAACATTTACAGTGTCAGCAAGATGTTTAAATTTTCTGTGTTATTTAAGTATTAAAGTGATCAATTTTTTTTATTTTTTATTTTTAAACAGAACCATAAAAGAATTCGGTGCGCAGATTTATATTTATTTTCTGCTTTTAACCCATATGGGCAGAATTATGCATACACAGTAATATAAAAACAACTTAGGAAGGGTTTCAAGCTAAGGACTGAGTTCCTCTATGTTCAAAATTAAATCATGCCAATTATTTTCTTTTCTTTTCCATTTACATGCACTCGCTTGTTGTTCTGCAAAATCATTGAAGTTGATCATCAGTGCATCCAGAGAAACCAACAGGGTGACGTAAGAGCAATAGCAATGGGTGATGAAATTTAATCTTCTTTCAATTTTATGATAAAGAAGGGTAAGTAATAAAAAACACTGCAGATAAAAAAATTAAATGTTAACACATAAGCAGACTTCAATCCTACCTTACGCTCTGAAGAGTCACAGGGACTAAGACACGGTGGCGACGGCTTGTCACATAAATCTGCCCAGTCACAGAAAAACAAGAGGGAATAACAACAAACACCATAGTTTCTATTAAAATGCAGATTGATTCAATTGAATGTAATCAACTGGAAAACTTTTGCACACCGCACTTTTCAGTTTTTCATTTGTAGAACTAAAGCTTTGAATTGTGTAATTTTCCTTCTAATTCACTCTCATATACCACTTTGTGTTGGTCTTTCACATCAAATTCAAATGACACGTACATATTTATGTTTATGGTTTAATGTGACAACATATGAAAAAGGGGTGTGAATACTTTTGAAAGCCACTGTGTATTTGACTCAGGATAGGAGGATCTACTGTGTGCCTGTTGTTTAATATTAGTTTTACACTGTATTCCAGCTAATCCGTTACAAATACAAGATGCTGGTGTAAAAGAAAAATGGATAAACTGTAAATGTTGGGACTTGTTGTGATATATCAAATCAGTGCCAAGGAGTATGTGTGGAATCACACAACATATATATGCAGTCATAAAAATTTATTTATCTGGTGTAGTCAAATATCTGCAGAGCAACTTACCTTCATTACTTGACCACTGATTTTTTTGCCCCACTTTTCTTTCCTATGAAGGAAAATATATGTACTTAGACATCAGTGGGTATATTCATGCTATACTTAAAAAGAAGTTGTTTCAGCTTCTGCATAGTTAGCCAGCTTCTGCTGTATAAAATTGTTTGTACACAAACATTTTATAATCATGCATTATAAATTAAGAGATTAACTCATAATGCATCACTTCCGACAACACAAAGCATACACTGGTTAAAAATATACTCAAATCAATATGTTTAAACAAGCAAAAATATCATTTTACCTTAGAAACAGGAGAACACAGAGGAGTCAGAACAGGAGGAGGGTCCTCTAAATCCGACAAGGCAGTGGTCAACACTTCGCACAAATCAGGAGGCAGAACAAAAAATGAAAAGATTACAATTAATAAATATAATATTATATTTGTAGATATTTCTGAATAGTTAAAAATGCACGCAAGCCATAATTTATTCTATAAACCAAATACCAAACTAAAATATTTGCTGCTGTGACATGAACTTACCCTCATTATCAGCACAAATATTCTTCAGTGCGTTTCTTGTTGTGTCCTTACAAACAAACCAATGAAAAGCTGCTTTATTATGAGTCAAACAGCAATTATTTGACAAAATGATATCTGCCTATCTGCCGCCTGCACTGTCAAAAAAGAAAAAGAAAAGTCTCTAATTTACGTCTCTAACTTTATCATATAAAATCAGTAAAATTCTGGCAATCACAGCTGCTGGAATTATATTTTTTACATTGTGTAATCAAACTAATTTCAATATCAAACTATAAGCATTTGAGTAAAGAGAGGAATTAAGTTTTACAGCAAATATGGGTATTGGTGTATTTTTTACTATCTATTGAGAAAAATATGTATATTCGCTTTACGAATAGAAGACGTCACAATAAAATATGTTTAAAGAAACATTTTTCCTTCTGAGACTGTCAGTAAATGCTGCATATGTGTTTCAAAATATGAATTCACTTAATGCTGTTTAGCAGTAAAGTAGCAGCACTTAATGTAACAGTGTAGCCTATTGGATAATGTACATGTTTCACTCTGAAGATGTTCTCCACTTTGTTAGAATTCAAATGATTAAACTGGTTGAGTTATGGCTAAAAAGACAAAATACTAATACCTTTTACACCAACAATGTTAATGTCATTGCAATAAAAAAACATTGCAAAGTATTTTAATTCTAGCCCAATGTGCAGGTTGTGTAAAGCAAATCTGAGCTGATGCTTGGAAACTGTGCATTAGATAATTCAAGACTAAACAGACTGATTTACTAATAAGGGATAAATTGCTCTATATTTACCATCATTTTGAGAAGCTCCCCACTTTTCACTTCACAATTTGTTCTGATTGTGTCTACTGTGGTTAAAAGGAAACAAGCACACAAAATAAAAACAAATGCTATGTAAAATTGGAAGCCAAAGCAATTTTGCTGAATGAGCTCTTACTCTGCGACGAGGCTTCCAAAGGGTCATGCTCTGGGCCTTTCCTACAAAGTTCACAACAAACCTCATTATTTCCACCTTGATTCAATGAAAACAAGTCTCACACAAATTCAGGGTCTTTACTGAAGAAGAATTAAACGAGCTGAACGTACCCGAGGATATCAGTGTTACCAGTGGAGGACGCAGAACTCTACAAGAATGTTGAAAATTAAGATTCAAATTTGGGGATATATTGGCATTATTGTTAAAATATTAAGATAAAAGTTATCCATAAACAGAGGAGACTATGAGAGGATACTATGACATTGTACCAACCTGTTTCTGAGTACTTGCTAAGTGGGATAGAGCCACCTCCGCTCTCCTCGTTATGGCATCGATTCGACTCTAATAAAGAAAGAAAAAAGCGTTCAGTAAAAACTGCTCCTTTTTTTTTTTTTGCAAATGTCTCATTTACTTTTTTTAAAGGTTTTGTTGGCTCTAGTGGCCTTTATTTGAAAGTAGTTAAACAGGAAAGAGGGTAATGAGAAAGGGGGAAGACATGCGGCAAATGTCACGAGGCCGGGAATCGAACCTGCGACCACTACCACAAGGATTATGGGCTCAATATATGGGTCGTGCTTTGGCCCTGCCCCACCACAGCAACCCCGTGTCTCATTTACTTTAACACCCTCCGATACACTGTATCATCCTACATAATCAAGCCATGATATGTCCGTCTTGCTTCGCTACTGGTAAGAGGTTATTTTCCTGGAATGCTGTACTTTGTTTATGCCACGCATGTTCTCTGTTCTTGTGCCCAAATAATTTTAGACTCATTCATCTGAAGAGCATCATTCCAGATGTCTAACTTTCTCTCTGGCCTGATTGCTGACAGTTACAGACGTGTATAACAAAAAAACAAAACATTTCCCCCCACCTCCAGTTTCTGAATGGACGTTTCGAAGCTGGCTTTATCATTTGTGTCTTGAATGTGTTGTACAATATTCTCAATCTGCCTTTCTTTATTTGCCACAGCTTTATGGACCTCCTGCTCAATCAGAGCTTGCACCTGTAGAAACACAGAATGTCATTAAGAATACAAATTCATTGCATTTGCATTTGGACATTTTCAAATATCTTGCACATGCAATGTCTAGAGATATGTCCAAAGGAATCAATTGCACTCATAGTTTTAAAAGTTTTGGCTTAAGCTTTTTTTATTAATTGCATTCTTAAATTAATATTAACCTCAAAATATCAGCTATTTTCTTACTTCTGATTGGGAGATCTTTAGCCTCATATCGCCGGCTTCAGCAGGTCCAGACACAGGAGGAAATGTTTCTGTTCTTCTCAAGGAAACAAAGAGTAAAGAGAAACAATTAGACAATTTTGTATTTACCAACAAAAAAGAAAGAATTATTGCGTCATAGTGGAGCAGACCCCTCAGCGCTATATGCACACCACTATGAGAGAAAGTCAAATACCAGAAAGCAACATGTGCAACATATGGCACTGAAGAACTGACAAACAGCAGAGGAATTAAGAACAGGTTGATAAAAAGAAAAAAGAAATGTTTCCAAACCCTTTTTCAGACTGCAGTGCAACATAAAAAGTTCAATATGTCTGTTTTTCACTTAGACATGGCATTCCCCAAGCATCCCTCCCTAGTCCCAATTTGCTGTCGAATGTTGCACTTGAGGTCTGTTCTTAATAAACATAAGATTTCCACTAAAATTTTTAACTACAGATTTGGTTCTTAACCCATTTAATCCCACCGGCAACAATTGTTGTCAGACATTTTTTGTAACTTCCAGAAGCTCTTAAAGAATTGCTTTGACTTTTGGCAACTAACTGAAGTTTTAAAATAAAGTAATAGTGTGTCTACTCTAAGCAATACCAATTTCATGCATATAGGGTGAAAGGTCACATGACCAGACCTCTTTACTTCCCACCTGTAACGAGGGGGGTAAATGTCAGTCACAAACCTGTACAAGAGGAAGTCAGTAAAATAGTTTAATAAACAAATAGTAATAAAATATTTTGAGCATATGTTCTTTCAAGTGTCTACTACTGATATATAAAGAAAATTGTATCCTTTCATTCATCTTTTAATCGTAAGAAGAGTGAATGTAAGCATGGCAACAATTGTTGGCAATATACTAAGTATCACATCAGCAGCAAAGCTACACCCCACTCAGAAAAACACTAATAAAGCTCTCGTGACCAAGTCTGATCCAAACATCTCTTCTATGAGAAGAGGTTCAACAACTCCCAGGAAACCATTACTTTGGTAAGTGAAAGAGAAAAAGCTCTTATAAAGGAGCAATACCACTTTTTCTTTTTTGGCACATTTTCTATGCAAGCAGAGCAGTACAATCACAGCTCTCTTTATGGCCCAGAAATGGAGATGTGCAGGCATCAATAGCGACAAAGAAAGCAAAAGAGACAAACTCTATGAAAGGGCAGGCTAGAAAGGTATGTATGCACATCACACTGCAAGCTACAATGCCTGTAGTGTAGCTTGCACTACAGCTAAGGAAGCTTTTCACACAGAGAACTTACTCATTAAGAAGATGCAAGGCCACCTCTGCATCAGACCTGAATCCATGTGAATCTTTGAGGTCACGCCAACTTTGAAAGGCCCTGCCAATGTTTATTCGACAGTCTCTCCGTAAGCTGTTCAACGGCTTTTTGGAGAAATGTTTCATTCTCTTATGTTTAGCTGACAGTGTGGATGACATGTTGGGTTACTGTGGAAACAGAAGCTCATTACATCAGGCACAAAGCGTAGAGGGGCATCTCAGTAAAGTAGTATATCTCCAACCTCCCTAATGAGGTCACGACAAATGCTGGTGCCTATCTCCAGCCCATCAACGGGCAAGAGGAGGGCTACACCCTAGACAGGTCGCCATCAGAGGGCAACCAATCAACCTAAGAGTCATGTTTTTGGACTGCAGGAGGAAGTCAGAGTAGCCGGAGAGAACATGGAAACTCCATGCAGAAAAACCCCGGGCCAGGATTTGAACCCAGGACTTTCTTGCTGCAAGGCAACAGTGCGACTATGAAGCCCAGTGTGATTCAATTCAAAAACTGAAATTCATTTAGAATCATAACACTGATATATCTCAGACGCTTTGAGTTCTTGATTTTGTTGTTGTTCTGATGACTACATGATTCGCCATTAAAATATTTTAAATCTTTCAGCAAGGAGCAGCATCAATGATAAAGGCAGGCTTTAAGATTCAATAAGACAGACAATATTAGTCAGGCAGTATGTGGGGACACTATTTTCTGAAGCATTTTTGCAAGATGGAGAAGGAACTGTCCAGAACAACACAGTCTTAGAAATATAGCTTAGCTTTTCACACACGTCCTTAAAGAAACTTTTTGAAGCACAAAAAACATATTCACCTACACTTCAATGTAAACCTTTTAGACTCTCAATATGGGTAAAATAATGATGCTTCAAGCTTGTACGCGTTAGATGATGATGGCACAAAATAACATTATAGCAACAGTTTTAACTGGCAATGTGCTGATGTTTGTTTCCTTCTATTCGTGCATTTCCGGTACGGTGGTGAAGATGTTTTTAGAAAAGTACGACAGCTTCAAAGTTCCTCGTTCAACCTCAAGTACCTGTATTTCAAAAACATTAAAATTATTAGTCAAATAGTTTACTAAGAGTAACAATACCTCAACAACACCTCTGACGTTCGTCTTTTTCAGGGTTTTCTTCTGATTCTATTTACGTTCAATGGCCGCTGGCAAATCAACCTCACAATGTGTGGACGCCACCTACTGGACTGGAGGAGGTGGCACCGACAGGAAGCCAAAAGACCCTTTTTCTTCAGTACGGCTAAATGAAACTTGTTTAGATTTTTAAATAAAGAGAAACATACAATTTTGCAAGACTACGAAAGAAACATTTTCTTTATGGCAAGA
The DNA here is from genome assembly GCA_903066825.1 of Alfaro cultratus. Taxonomy (NCBI): domain Eukaryota; kingdom Metazoa; phylum Chordata; class Actinopteri; order Cyprinodontiformes; family Poeciliidae; genus Alfaro; species Alfaro cultratus. The sequence goes on along the minus strand of CAEFZX010024721.1, from coordinate 635 downwards.
AAAATAGATTTAAAATATTTTACTGGTAATCAAGTGTCATTCTCTAGATGAAATCCAATGGATTCCAAGAAATACAGAGGCTCAGACGGCTTTCCTGAATCTAAGCTACTGACATAAACGTCTGAAAAACATATGAACCTGTTTTTTGTCCTGTGCTGAAAATCTAGCGGGTTTTTATTATTAGTAGTAACTGGTTGAGTTAGAAGCAGTCTTTGTTTGGTCGCTATTACTTTCGATTTAATGCACAAGTGCACCTGGGATTCTGGGATAGTTTGCATTGTCTCATTGAGACTTTTTTTTTTTCAAATAGGACTGGAGGAAATTCCACTCTATGGTGTTATGGACGCAATTATTACTGTAACTGTAGGAGAATCTGACTGTGTGAAACAGAAATAAGCATTTTATTATTTGAGGGTGCCTTTCTAAAACTGAATGTAGCAGAATGAAGCCTGCCCCAGGATTGAGGACACTTGGCACCTGATTGCTTCATAATGGCTCTGAGCATATAAGCAGTCTCTCACCTCCTTTCCTCATGCCTGCATTTGGTCGCACTTCAGCGAGAAGGTCACTTGGGTGGCTTGTAGTGGTCTGAACTCTAAGATCTCAGAGCAGTAAGTAATGTTTCTCCTTCGGTA
>CAEFZX010024720.1:0-61083 GCA_903066825.1 Alfaro cultratus | reverse complement strand
CCTCCTCCTCCTCCTCCTCCTCCTCCTCCTCCTCCTCCTCCTCCTCCTCCTCCTCCTCCTCCTCCTCCTCCTCCTGCCTTGGCTGGGATCCTGCAGTGCAGAGAACAGGGAACGCTGCTCTCTGCTGTTCTTTATTTATCTCTGTAAATGATGAGCTTGCATAGGATGCCTGACATCACACCATGCCTCAAGGTCAGGGTGGAGTCAGTGGAGAGGGTTGCCATGGCGATGGAGAGATATGAAAAGCAGCCATTGTTTGCAGGCCACATGTGCCTGTGAATCATCTGAAGGCCCAGATGTAGAGCTGCTCTTTTTCTGAATCACTTTGATGAATTTTTGGTTGCATCTTCACCACGTCATGAGGTTCACAGGAAAAACACATGGAAGGATGGAAACAGCACAAGGACCTGTGTCATACACAAAACGTTAACACTCAGACACAGATAAGCCTCTAATGGGTTAGGCATGTCCTCACCTTTACAGCTAAAGCTACAGATCTTCTTTCCCTAAAGCATCTCAAGGAGTTTCCTGATCACAGCGATTAGAGCTGCATGAAGCTGCAGAGTGCAGCAAGCCTGACTGTCTGTGTAAATCTACATGTTGCATTTAGAAAACCAACAGAGGGAGGTCTTCTTGGGAAGTGAGGACAGTTTCCTGATTCTCACTTTTTCTATTGTGCTGAGTTCCACAAGTTAGGTTTAGAGATACAGAGTGAACTAGACTTTGGCTAAGGTTAGGATTAGGAACAAAATAGTAATGGTTAATATTAGGGTAAGTATTTGGGTTAAGCATAAATGCGGTAACCGCAATAAGTGGATATCAATACAAAGAAATACAAGTAAGGTGTGTGTATAGGTGTGTGTGTAGCCTTTTTTTGTGTAAGGAATATTTTTCAACAAATACTACTATAAATGCCTGTTTCATTATATATGCTGACTATAGTTTGTTACCCATAGTACCCAGTAGGGGGCGCTATAGTTTAGTTCATGTTGAGTCGGTGCGAGTTGCCTGTCAGTCAGCACTTTGGGACGAAATATCCCATGGACAGGAGGAAGAGGAGGATGTTCTTCATCTTTGTGACTGGCGCTCATTCTTCGGAAGCGGCTAACAGCTAAGGAGGCAAGCAGACTTTACCGCAATAAACTTTGCAGCCCTTGGACGGCGGAGCGAGGTGCATATTTAGAGCTGTATTAGTTTGTGAAGGTAACGTTATGTAATGTATTCATGTTTTTTGTATTTTCTTTTCTTTAGTTTTCACGCTGTTCACAAGAACTTGGCTTCTAACGCAGTAAACGTGAATCCACTTCACCCGTCGAAGCTCTCCGTGTTTTTTCTTGGGTCTGAGGATCTGCTACAACTACACTGTGAGGATTCTTTGCTCCATATGGGCCCAATAAAGGTTTAGGACTAGGGTATGTATGAGTTTAGGTTTAGGTTTAGGTTGGGATTAAGTTTAGTTTTAGGGTAAAGTAATGTGAGAATCGCAAGCAAAACTCTTTGAGTTCAACCAAAGAAATGGAGCATCAAACAAAACTTTGAGAATCGCAACCAAAAGACTCTGACATGCGCAAATAAAAGTTTATGTTCTGCAAATAACTTTCACTTCATCAAACAACAAGGAGTGATCTTAATTTTAAAAAAAGAAAAAATGACTTTTTAAAGAAAACGTTTTTTATTTAAAAGAATTAATTATTACAATGCAAGACGTTTTGACTATGGTTTCATTTTTTTTTAGATAAGTTTTCTTTTGTTTGAAACAAAAAAATAAATTACAAATCCGAAGGTTTTGACAATTAATTTTTTTTATTTGACTTTTTTTTTTGATTGAATAATTGTGAAACAAATTTAACTCAATATAATTGCTTCCTCACAGCCCAAATGAGAACTCAAAGGAAGACTTAACAGCAAATTTAGACAACACAAAATTATACTTTCTACAGATTATGTTAGAGAAAATTTTGGTTTCCAAAATTTGTTTCTAACCTGGCATGTGCTTCAAAAATCCTTAAAGAATTCACTGAATAAGAAAGAAAACTACTACAGTCAAGACCAGAGTCACTTTGTGAGCATTAAAGACATTTTAAAAGCAGCAAAAATGGACACATTTTTATCATTAAAATGTCACATTTCTCTTGCATACCAGAGGCTGGTACTCAGAGGAAGGCTGGGTACCACCAGTGGCACATCTACCACATTTTGAGAATCATGAAAATGCTGAAATTAAAATATATAATTTTAAAACTGAGACTGTATAACAGCTGATCGTGACTAACTGAAGGGTCATATATTCATCCAGTCACAAAATAAAAATAAAAAAATCATTTTTTTCCCCTTTTTTTTCTGATCATATAGTTGTTTTTCAGTTCTTAATTTGCACATATCAGGAAATAATCCAACCCTCACTTTTATGCATGAGCTGATGACAATATTTGACACAAAACAACAGATTTTACACAGGATTTTGTGATTTATACTAAAAAAATAAACTAAAGGAAAAGGTTTATTATTAGACAGTAAATAATAAGGATCAGTTGTGCTGCTCTGTCAAAATAATCAATTCATTATTGATTATTTTGAGTGTGGCCACTTCTAGAAAAACCCAGGATTTTGCCATTTGCGGCTCCAGAGCATTAGAGATGTGTTAGCCCAACGGCAAAAAGGAAAGACAGCATCAGTGAATGCTGCTGCCTATGTATTCATCTGGGCTGTTTTATAACCGCCTGACGTTCATGAGTTAAGACCAGACATGTTTAGCAAGCTAAATCCTAACATTCATGACACAAAAACTGGAAATATACTGATTAGCTGTCTTTTGCCAACTTGATAGCTTCATTTTTGGATAAAAAAAGAAAAAGAAAAATCCTCTGCTATAAGGAAGGGTTTGTTGGAAAGGACGGAGAAATCCTCCATGACTGCTGTAAGAGCTCTGTCTTCACTTCCACAGCTCAATGATGCCATCTAGTGAAAACAAAAGGAAGCGTATAATTCCAAAAATGTAGCATTGTACTGCAGACACGAACTACTCTGCCTGTACAGTTTCCAAAGATTGAAAATGTTAAAAAGTGAAGGTTTTCCGTTTGTAGAAGGATTAACTATCTATGAGTCTGTTGTTGGACACGGGAATCCACTTTGATCTAACAGCAATGTTAGATTTACATGTTGTGGGTCAGAGAGGAACATAAATTCTGTTAAAACTGATAAAACTGGATTGCACCTAGTTTATGTAAAAGTATTTTACTGTACCCTTTCCACATTTTGACAGGTCACAAAAACTAATTTCAATACTGTTGGGTTTGAAGACCAACATAAAGTAGTACATAATTGTGAAATGTGAGGTAAATTGTTTAATAACACAAACCTCAAAAGGTAAATTTGCATTTTTACTCTGAATCAATACATTGTCAGTACATTAGGACCACATTTCTAGACCCAGACACAAAGTAGTGTGTAGGTCTCTGTGTTTATCTCCATCTTCCCATCATGGCCTGTCAGCGTAACCCTGCTTTCAGCCGCCTTATTCCTTTTGGCTTCATCCCTTTAATAGAATATCTGTGACTTTAAATCTGTGTGTATGTTTGGACTGTTGGTACTTTGAGACAACAACGTACTTCAAAGTACTGAAGTACTTTGAGACGGCATGTGTTGGACATATATTAGACATGTATACATCACCTATTGACACGTGTCAATATACACTATTCAATAAATTAAAACATATATCCTGATGTGTCTTGCTTGTCAGATGCCTTTTGAAAACAACCTTTAAGCAGGTATTAAAATATATTTGAGTTTCCATTTCTATATTAAAATGTTTTTTTATTGGTTTTATATGACATTCAAATTTTAAATGACATGTTTTCAATAAATGTAAGCAAAACATAATGAACAAAGACTTTCAAACATTCATTTGTGTAATTAACATATAGTGTGTTTAACTAAGTAATAAAATTTCTGTAATGAATTTCAGTAATATTCTAATGTATTGAACAGATCTGTAACTGACTGAACTGGAGGATTTCTAGTGGTTTTTTTTTTATATCTGCCGGTTGGTTGAACCTGTGCAAAGCAGTTTGTGTTGTACTCATATGTCTAAATATTGTTCTAAATATTAAGCTTCACTGACTGATTTATTAGTTTGGTGATTTCTGAAGGCATTTAGTTGCACTGGATTTTATCTAGGGGTGTTGGATGAAAAGGGGCTGGGGACAAATTCACACCACACTTTTCAGAATGTCATTTGCAAAAATGTTCACCTCACTATTACGCCCAGATTTGTGTTGGTTTGTCACATACAATTTTAATAAAATACACTGATGTCCACGATGATTGTGACAAAAACATGGAAACGTTCAAGCAGTATGAATACTTTTTCTAGACACTGCATAAACAAATATTAGTTTCATGTCAAATTTCATTAAACATTGTCAAGTGAGGATGATGTACGGTCAGATCAAATCTTTTATTTGAAAACAAAAAACAAATACACAAATCATAGTGTATGATTTGTTTGTTTAGAATTTATTTCCTTAAGAAAAGAACCATTTACAAAAGTAATGACTGAGCTAAGGTTATTTAGTTGCTGAGGAAAATCCTCTGACACAAAATTGAGAAGCAGGGGGAGGGAGGAAAGTTAGATTAAACAATTATGTACATTAATATCTAAAACATCTCAACTCCAAACTGATCTCAGTGTAAAATCACTGCAGCATTTCTGAAATCTTTGGAAAGAGTTTGTGAAGGGAAGCGGTTCTGTAGCTCTGCTAGTTATAGAAGCCTCTCCAGTACCAGCAGGTGCAGTTAAGGCCGGCGGCTATGAGCAGGATGACCAACAGAGTGATGAACAGGCCGATGCCCAGGATGGTGGCCACAACGGCCCAGATGAGCGTCCTCTTGGACGTGTCGATCAGAGAAGACCTGAGGGCCATGCGGACCCTCCGCGCTCGCCGGCGGTCCTGGGGAGGATAGCGCGCCAGATTTACCCTCTCCATCTTCAGCGAGCGAATCAGACACGCTCTCTGGTGACTCAGTTGGTCGAAGGTGTGTTTGCCATGGTAACGACCCATGCCACTCTGACCTGGAGAGGGGTCCAGAACACAAGTAGAGTGAGGACTCAGCAACAGAATCAGACTCATCTTTCAAATCTCTCAATTCCACTTCCCAGATCGAATCTAACAGTGTGCATCTCCGCGGGAACCTGAGTTTCCTGCATCCTCCAGAGTTCCCCAAACACCTTCTATTTCCTTTTTGTTAATAAATCACCTCAAACTGCTTTCCTTGTGCGTCATATCTGCATGTGGGTCGGTTAAATCCAAAACATATCGATGGATCAACCGATGGATGGACGGATCGATCGACGGACGAACGGAAAAAAAGAGACAAAAAGACTTGTACTGTCCTTTTCCTCCTTTATTTCTATTTTCCCTAATCTAATTTGGAAAACCATAGGTGGAGCTCTTCAAGCTAAACTACCTTGTGTCGTTATGTAAATGATGTACTATTACACTACAGGACTAAATATCTACACAGAGCTTTCTGAAGACATTCTTTAATTAGACTCAACAACACTGCTTGTCATGATTCTCACCAACGCCTCCAAATGGGAGCGAGCTGACTGTGTAGTGCATCATGACATCATTAACTGTCACTCCTCCACTGGTAGTCTCCTCAATCATCCGTTTTATTGCCTTGGTCAGACGGGGGGGAAGCACAAGAGTCACATAGAGAAAGGTTCAAAAGTCTAAAAGTTGTTTTCTGTTTTGTGAGCCCCACCTTCTGGTCAGAACAGAAGATATAGAGAGCCAAGGGTTTTTCCCTCTCATTGATAAAGTTAATGGCATCCTCCATGTCGCTCACTGTGACTATTGGCAGGAGAGGGCCGAAGATTTCCTCCTGCATCAGCCTGGAGTGGGGGGGCACATCCTTCAGCACCGTTGGGGCTGTCAAAGGAAGAATACAGTTCATGAAACTGGAATGAAACATGTGAACAATGATTTAAAATACCTCCTCTCACCAATGTAGCACTGTGAGGAATCACTCTGCCCCCCCACAACAGGAGTGTATCCCTCCATCAGACTCATGATTCTGCTGAAGTGCTGCTGGTTGATGATTCGGCCGTAATCAGGCGAGCATTTCGGATCAGCGCCATAGAATTCCTGTGAAAAGCAAAAAAAAAGAGGGGTTCAATAAAGCTTTATACCGCCCAATTTAATGTAAAACTAACAGCAGGTCAAAGCTGATGTGCTACCAGCAGAGTCTGTCGGATGAATTCAACCACCTGGCCCTGGATGCAGGGCTCACACAGAATATAGTCTGGAGCGATACAAGTCTGGCCACAGTTCACAAACTTCCCCCAAGTGACGCGCCTGCAAACAGAACAGTCATCACTGGGAGAATCTGAAATGCTTTAGAAAGCAATGAAAGAACACAGAATGACGCCAGCTGAAGGTTCCAGTCAATACCAGCTTGCAAATGTTGAAGGAGCAATATTATGCAAAATGCACTTGAGCTATACATCTGTCGGGATCTTGGGTTGCTTGAGTTTGTTTTGGGTTTTGTTATTATTTGGGCTCCTTCCTACTTTCTATTAGTTCCGGCTTGTTTCTATTTTTACATCAGTTCCTTCTTAGTGATTCTAGTTATGTTTATTTCTTGTGTTTTCTCTCCTTGTCTTAGTTGCTCTAGTTTTCTTTATATTTCTTTGTCTAGTTATTTTGTTAGATTGATTTCCTGGTCCCCAGTGTGTTCTCCCTAGTCTCTCTCTCTCTCTCTCTCTCTCTCTCTCTCTCCTCTGTCAGCATTCTGCTCTCTCACCAATACTTGCAACCTGTTAGCTCATTAGTCCTGGTCTTTTGTTCAGCATTCAGCCTCCCTTTCCAACACTCCACCATGGCTCCTCTATTAACCCTTTAACAATGTTTGCAGATGCTGAGCTCCACCAGGTGTTTACTAATTGCTGCTGGCTAGTCTGAGGAGTTGAGTGGGGGAGTCACAGTGGGGCCTGTCCAGTGAGGCAGAAGCTTGGAACTGCAGCTCAGAGGAGGAGTTGCGTCTTGAATGCGGGGATAGGTCCACCCAGGTGTTTTGCACAGCTGCATGGTTGCCATGGAGATTAAAGAATTTCTCAAACATGCATGAAAGAATCAAAGCAAAACTCCAGGTATGTTTTTGATGAGAGACTAACACTATAACATGATGTAAAGCTCAAAAAAGTGGATTTTACATGATACCGCCCTTTTAAAAGTTGCAACCTAAAGATGGAAAAGCCATCTGACTCTCTACCATGTGTTATTTGTCTCAAATCTTCAGGAAAGTTTGTAATTTTTCTACATCAGTTCAGTAGTCAGCCTTGTCTGTCTGCTGGTGATGACAGTGTTACCGGCAGGCCGTCCTGACATCACAGTCCTTGTCGATGTAGCAGGGGCTCTTCCCGCCCAGCTCCAGGGTCACAGGGGTCAGGTGGCGCGCTGCAGCCTCCATCACCAGTTTGGCTGCTGTGCTGCTGCCCGTGTAGAAGATGTGATCAAACCTGAGCCTCAGCAGCTGCTGGGTCTCTGACACACCACCTGTCACTACTGGGTACAGATCCTGGAGGTAAACAAGATATTTTATTCTCATTGAGTACTCAACGCTGTACTCCTTGAGAGAAATAAAGAAAAATCATGTTCAAGAATCAGGACTCAGCTCTTCAGCTCCTCGGAGGGAGCAAAAACTTTCCATCAAACAGAGACAAATTCATCTCAGTAATAAGCTGTGCTATGTGGAGACTTAACAGCCTTTTCATCCAGCATTATCTTATCAACACCAGCAGTGGGTGTTCAGACCTTGTCCAGATAGCGAGGCAGCAGTGCATGCAGCAGGAGGGACGAGCACTCGCTCAACTCGGACGGTTTCACCACAGCTGCATTGCCTGTGAATGGGATGAAATCACAGAGTGACGCAGAGCAGGAACAGTAGGAGGATGAGAATGCTGGCAGCGGAGTGGGGGGAGGGGTATCAAGTGAAGTTTGTACAGTTGTTGCAGGGTTCATACAAGGGTTCATACTTCATTAACTTTTTCACATTTCATATTATTTGAGACAAAAACCTCATTGGATTAATTTTTTAAAAAGATTTTATCGTCAACACAACTCTGTGTGTCCTTGTAAGGGTGAATGAAAATAGTACATAGTTTTTAAACATTTTTTGAAATGTTCAAGCCCCTTTTACTCCAATACCATTAACTAAAATCCAGGCTGATCAATCAGTTTCTGAAGGCTCTGTAGTAAAAGGAGTACACCTGTATATAACATAACATAAGTATAAATGCAGCTGTTCTACATGTAAAGATCATTACACACTATAGAACAAATATCATCATGAAAACAAAGGCACACAGCGGACAGGTGTGGGAAAAATTCTGGAGAAGTTTAAAGCAGGGTCAGGTTCTAAAATAAAATAAGATGTAAATGTCTCACAGAGCTCTGATCAATCCACCATCTGAAGGTGGAGACAGGAACATGTGGAAGAAGGAGATCAGGCCAGACGAAACTAAAACATCAACTACTGCAAATGCTCAACAGTGTGTGGCTGAAAACCAATATTACAAATCACTTCTTTAAAGCTGCAGTATGTAGCGTTTATAAACAATATGTTTTTATATATTTGTTAAAGTCATATTTGTCTCTACATTGTGGCAGTATAACATGAGACAGCTAATCAGAAAAAAATGTAGCGCCTCTACGTTCTCCTTGTGCTCCTAGTGCCATCTGCAGAAATGCACCGCTCAGTCAGAAACAACCAATAAGGGTCAGGAGGAGGGTGAAAGAGCTGTCAATCCCCCTTATGGACACCCCCTTGCTCTCTGTTATGCTACAGCTAGTTACCCACACCAAAACCAGAGGTGGATGCACAGGCTAGTAAGCATGGATGAACAGTTTTCCAGTAATAGTAAGTTGTTTCTCCACCATTAGCACATTGAGCAGCCGGAACACAAGCCTGAAGGTCAGCAGTAAGACCCTCCTCTTGACTCTGATTGGCTGTTTCTGACCAAATGGTGTATTTCTGCAGATGGTAGTGGAACAGAGGAGCTCGATTTTTCAGATTTTCTGTCTCATACCATATTGTCATGACAAAGTGGTTTTAATAAATGTGTAAAAAAAAAAAAAAAACCCAAACATATTGTTTATAAGAGTAATAACATAGTGGCAGAAATGCCATAATTTGGGGCTGCTTTTCTTCAGCAGGCACAGGAAGCTAACCTGAGTTGATGGGGGGGGGGGGGCAGATGCAGGGCAGTGCTGGAAGAAAACATGTCAGCAGCTGAAGAAGACCTGAAACCCTAAACATACACCCACAGCTACAATGGCATGATGTAGATCTAAAGTCTTAGAATGGTCCATTCAAAGTCCACACCTAAATCAAAATGAGAAAGAACCCATCTCCACTGCTAGAGAGCAGTGGAGATGGGCATCCAACACTTTGCAATGAGTTTTTAGCAGCCAAAATCAGAAGCAGAAAGTAAAAGAGCTCCTACCCGCTGCGATAGCTCCAACCAGTGGAATCAGAGTTAGAGCCCAGGGGTAGTTCCAGGCGCCAATGATGAGAACCACTCCCAGGGGCTCTGGCTGAATGTAAACCTCGTCCGATATAGTAAAGAGGTTCTTCTCTACAGGACGAGGAGCAGCCCACTGTGCAAGCTTCTCTATGGCCAGCTTGATCTCATTCTCAATGCTGATCAGCTCCAGGAGAGGCGTGTCATATTGGCTCTGTGGAAAACCCAGCATGCATGGAATCAAACCCAGCTATATAGCACTCTTCTGTGTGTGTATGAACATGTATGTTTGGTGCTCCGGCGGTTGTGTGTCCCCTTACCCTGTTGATGTCTTGTTTGAGAGCAGTGGAAATCTCAGTCTCCTTCTCCATGATCATCCTCTGCAGGGCGTGAAGCTGCTGGAGTCTGAACTCTAGAGGTCGAGCCCGGCCACTGACGAAGGCCTCCTTGGCCCGCTGTAGCAGCTGCCTTTCCATGCAGTCACCTGCTCAACGACAAGGCCCAGATCGTGGGTCTCCAGCAGTGTTTACACCGTGGACAGGTTAGAACCAACAACCAACAACACCCGGCTGCAAGGAAGCAGTGCTCCCTTATTCCCTCAGTAGATATTTGAAATATTTTCTATTCTCACATTTACAGTTTTTAAAGACAAATTTTGAGGGATTTCAGTTCATTTTAAAATAGAGAACGTTAGGAAAATGCTAATAAATTAGTTTATCACCATTTAATGAAAGTATAAATCAAAGTGCTTGTTGAGTAAATTACACAACCAAATAAAATGACTTCAAACGATTTGCTTAAAACATCAGCCTTACATAAAGTGAACACAATGAAGCACAAGTGCTAAAATGTCCTTTCTGAGAAATCTGCTGGAAGTCATGAATGAATCAGCCCAGTCCCTCCACTGGCTCCCTGGAGCTCATGTTCTGATTCAGTTCAATTTGTTCTGATAACATCTTGATCTCTTCATGGTTACACCATCTTAAAAATTAAAGTAATTAATTTGTAAAGAACATAGGACTGATTCCATACGCTTTATAGAACACTTAATAGTGTAAATTCAAATAGATTTTTCAATAAAAACGTTTTAGTAGTCATGATGTTTTTGTCCTTTATCATCTATCTGACTCTATCTTAGATGGGTAAATAAATGAAGCTACATGTACAAATGTATCTTAAGCACAAATTGCCTGTTTAGAGATCCAGGTTTATTACATCAGTCACTTCCATCTGTTGGGTTGAAAACTGATCCAACCAATAATTCATCCTGAACAATCCAGTCAACCTCACATTTCTGTAGGAAAATAAGACTTTCAGTCTCCCGATAAGCATCGTTATGACATTATAATTCTTAATAAAACAGTTTACATTAAACTGAGTCTGCATCATCTCACCTTCTATGCCAACTAAGACCATTTTTATCTGTTTAATTGCATCTCAGTTCTAAAATATTAATGTGTCTGAGACCAAACTGACTACGGAAGCCGGTCAGTGAAGCGCGTCCACATACCGAACTCACCGCGGCCGGACCGGACCGGAGCTTGATCTGGATCTGGTCGGATATGAGCTGAATGTTCCCGTCCCGCTGACTGTGTGCGCCGTCTGCGCCACTGGCGCAGCTCTGGGGTCAGATACCGAGTCCGCACCACTCCCCCTCCCTCCCAGCCTTTATTCAGCAATGACATGATACTGGAGCTGCGTTCTGGCTACTAGTTGTACGGCCTTTAATTAGCAGTTCAGAGGTTACTGTTATATTCATAGCAGCTGATCAGTGAAGGCAACCAGCCATAAAAACCACAAACCTTGAAGTGGAACAAAAGGAGACAGATGTCAGCTTGGATGGAGGAAAAACGGTACAGAAAGAAAACAGTGAAGACATTTTATTTATTTTTTTAATTAACAGAAAATGTGAGCAACACCCAGAACTAAAGAGAGATTTTTATGAACTCTAATGGATTGCCATGGTAACATATTGCTGGACACTGACCTCCTACAGTTAAATCACAAATGTGAGCATAAAATTGTAGCAGATTTCATATAATTGGTTTACACAAAACAGATCTAAAATGATAACTTCAATCATGTGACCTTTACATTAGTACAAATATGAAATGCTTGGACAAGTACAGTGATGGACCAGACTGGACTCCAGCTGCAGATGACCTGCATCGACTGCTCAGCTTCAGCGTAGGAACCGCTGCAGGCAACAAGACACAGAAAACAGAAACATGGCTGAGCTGTTGCACAGGAGCACAACAAACATGGACGTCAACAACAGTGGAGCTGACCAGAACAAAGGAGGCCTTCAACCAGGGGCAGTGAGGCATGTTGGGTAATTAAAAGGAGGGTAGATGTGTGGGTAGGTTTTCTGGACAAAAACACATTGTCTCTCAGAGACAAAGCTATTGCTGTATGAGGGCACAGCATGTACTCGTCAGATTAACATGGAAAATGATTTGATAATATTTATAAAGTTGCAAACAGAATTTACTTTGTGTAAAACTAGCTGCTTTGCTACTGATCATCCTGAGCAGAATTATTGCTTTGGGAACCAGGCTCCAATAAACAACTCTCCTGTGATGCCAGCACTGATTAGCACTCTGGATGACACAATAGAAAAACTTTGTTAATTATTAACAATAAATTATTGAAGAAAAGATAACATTCAGATATTTTATGCAAGAAATCACTACTAACATCTAATGGTTGTTCACCAGTAAGAGGTGTTTGTGGTGATAAGCTTACATTATCCACATCTGACAGAGAAATATCATTGTTTATCCAACTCTAACGGACATCCATCCATCATCTTACACGCTTTTCCCTAGTGGGGTTGGGAGGGGTGCTGGTGCCTATATCCAGGGATCAAGGAGAATTTGACAGTCATGTTTTAAGCTGTGGGACAAAGTCGGAGTACCTGGAGAGAACCCACACATGCACAGAGAGAACAGCCCCAACTCTAACACCTAAAATGAAAACCATCATTTGTCAGGTTTATAGGTTTAAAAAGGTCAATTGATCTCTGGCCAATTTCCCTCCATCTTTAATGTGCTTGAAATATGACATTAAATATAATCAAACAAGACAAAATATTGTAATTAAAAGACAAAACAATAATATCAAATCTAACCAGAGTATACTGTATGTTAGTCTGATGATTAATATAAAAAAATATTAAGATTAGAATGAAAATTATCAAGCTCATTTGAATTCATGATTAATTGATTCATTGCTAAGTGCAACAGGCATGACAGTTTTTCTTTACCTGCACCACAAAGGCTGCAAGGCAAGTCAGCATAGCCAACATAGCCATGTTGCGCAGCTTCTGCACATTAAACTGTGAAAGTAGGAAGCGTCGGGCCCAGCCCAGCTTCTTCGTGCTGTGGGGGGGGTATCGCATGCTGTTCAACCCCTCCATTTTGAGTGGTTTGATCATGCAACTGCGAAGGTTGCTAAGCTGGTCAAAGGTGTGGCGGCCTCGGTACCGGCCCATACCACTATGACCTGTGAGGAACAGAACATTGAAAGTCAGAGTGAAAACCTTGTGATGAATGGTGATCAGCAGGACAGACAGCCTACACTCACCAACTCCTCCAAACGGCAGAGCGCTGTCCAGGAAGTGGACGATGCAGTCATTGGCCACCAGGGCTCCACTAGATGTCTCAGCTAGCACTTTCTCAATCAGCTATTTCAAAGATATTCCTTTAGCATTAAGAAGAGGAAAACATCCACCGGCAGGCCAAGCATTTACCTTGGCATTGTGGGAAAACACGTAGAGAGCTAACGGCTTCTCTCTTTCATTGATGAAGTGAATTGCCTCATCCACACTCTGCACTGTGACGATGGGCAGTAGTGGTCCAAAGATCTCCTCCTGCATCACTCTGGAGCCACCGGTTACATTTTTCAACACTGTGGGACCTGAAAAAAAACAACATGTGGTAAAAGATTTAGGAAACATAGTGTAGTGTATGCATACAACAGTGTGGGAAAATATAACATCCTCTCTGTTTATGGTCTCCTTAAATTGCCAAGTTCTTAAATCCGTAACACATTTACACCCCGTTTAGCAGGATGCATCGAGGCTAAACACGCCCTGGCTGAAAGCCCCATTCGAAACTCTTTACGGTCTGGTTAAATTCTAAATCCTGTTCCATGAAGACAGTCCAAGCATTTCATAGGATAACACAATCCTAAAAACTGCAAACATAACAATCGATTAAGATTATTTGTCAATTAATCATTTATTAAATTAAAATTTGTTCCAGTCGATTAACTACTAAAGTCTGCTTAAGACCTTCTTTTAGTGTGGTGGTCCACAACAGGGCGCCACTGGTCATCTTTATGCAGAGCTAGTTACTACAGAAATAAAGTGAAATGCTTTTGTCATGTTAAAACCACACTCTTCAGTTCAAACAATTACTTTCACACTGCTCAAAATTTATTCTCTGTACATTTGAATTTTTACCCCTAATTTAATTTGCAGACTAATTTGTTTGAATTGATGTGTAGGTTACCTGGATACATAAGAACATGTGGTATAAATACTTTACACAGCACAGCAAATTGTTTGATTTATACAAACATACATTTAAATCTTTAAATGTGAGATAAAAAGATCCTAGAATATTTTTTAACTTGCCAAGGCCTGTTTCACATCAAAACTGGCTAACATGAAGCCTTTAAAATGGCCTTCTTTAAATGAATGACCTCATTCTCATGGTGAACTGTTTGAAATGCTATGTCTGCACTGCCACAGTAAATACAGATACTCCAGAGTTCCAGGAATGTCTGAGAACAAATCTCTTCCCTATGTAGCGCTGGGATTCATCAGCATCTCCACCAAACGCAATGGTGCACCCCTCCATGAGACCCACGATCCTCTTAAACT
The DNA here is from genome assembly GCA_903066825.1 of Alfaro cultratus. Taxonomy (NCBI): domain Eukaryota; kingdom Metazoa; phylum Chordata; class Actinopteri; order Cyprinodontiformes; family Poeciliidae; genus Alfaro; species Alfaro cultratus. Next base: position 46,666 of record CAEFZX010024720.1, on the reverse strand, counting down.
GGTGCTGGTTAATGATGCGGCCATAGTCATCACTGGTCTTTGGGCTGTCAGCGTAAAACTCCTGCAGTGACCCAGAGATGAAGGGTTGGAGGCATTAAAATACAATAAAACATCTATAACATCCTTGTCATAAACAGAAAATCAAATGTAATAAGAACAGAGTGTAATGGGGGCATAAAAATCATGGTTTGGTACATACTTTAATGTTCAAGGTGGTGAAGCTCACAGCATGAAATGAGACATTTAGTGAGGCATTTTTGCCTTGTCAGCAAACATTAAGGCAAAGAAAATGGGCAATTCTTTTTGAATGAGTCATACATGAGGTCCATGAAGTTATTTGCAGAAACCACAAAGAAATTACTGTTAAAGCCCAAGGGTCTGATCTTCAAAGATTACAAATAAGGAGCACTAAATTGCTTTTGTAAAAGATGAATGTGTTTCATACGAGCCCGTAAGGGAACTCTGAGATAATGAATTCTCTGGTTTTATTTTCAATAGTCATTTGGCTACATGATGGTTGTTTGCTCTCTGGTGGTTGTTAACATTCATTTCTGTTTATTAACATGACACAATATTAAAGTTTAATGGTGTTTTTTGTTTTGGTTTTATTACATCAACACTGTCTAGCTGCACTAATCCGTCCCTCGTTGGCCTGCACAATATGTGGAATATTCAGCAGACGTATAATTTGTGCCACATTTTTGGGCACAGAGCATCCAGAGCATCCAGACATAACGGAGTAACTTTGACCATGATTGTCTGGCTGTGTATAAATATTTGTATCAGATGCCTAAGAAGTTACTGGTTTACAAGCAAACTGTACCCATTTGTAACCAAAGCATACATTTATTGTTTTGGACCTCAGCTAATGCATAAATCTAGATTTAACCATTAAATATATGATGCAACAATGAGAAAATATTGAGCTGTTCATGTGATCAGCTACAGGCATATATCAATCTTTTACATTTTTCCAGATTCTGTTTAGGTTTCTGGTAATGGAATAAACTTTATTTTGTGCTCTAAATGCTTGGGGTAAAGTTTGGATTAAATGCATGTTCCTCACTGATAATGTTTAATGTTTTTTTTCTGATTATTTTCCACCAAATCTCTATGACCGCAGCACAACCATAATGATACACTAACACTTTGTTGGAGGGTCAGTACCTCCAGGTACGGGATGTTTACTTCAGGATCAATTGTGATCACCATTTGGTCAGTTGCTGACAAACCCACTGGATTGATTGACAGGTGATTGATTGCCTTCATTAATAGGAAGGCAATGACCAGGCCAATGCAACAACCCTTAATATAGAACCAGAGCTACAATAAAACGGTTTGGATCAAACCATATTCACTTGTCTGGTTGGCCAGTTTGAACCATTTTGCGTAGGCAAATGAACAAAATTTTCAGACACCAAACGTCCAAAGCTGGTAGAGATACCTCAAAAGAGCTGCAGATGAAATTGCAGCTAAAGGAAGCTCTACAAGGTACTGACACCGTGGAGCTGTCCTGTGGACTACATAAAGTGCTATGCAAGAAACAGGCTGTTTACCATTACAATTACATCACATAAAATCACAATGAAATGCATAAAGAAGAAAACTCAAATGGGCAGGAATATTTCAAGGCATTGTGGGTATATTAAATCAGGGATTATAACTATGGCTTGGCAGCTTCTGCATTAATTGAACTGATGTAACAATGTGAGGCTTAGTGAACGTACGGTCTTACAGGAAGGACACAGAAAGTCTGCTTCTGAAGTTCTTATCTTTGTCTCATCTGTACCGCTATGTGTTAGCAACCTTTAGTGTCCATCACTAATAACAATCATTGGCTTGTTATAAACTGGTAAGCAAAGTAAGCTCCTACATGACACACAACATATTTATATATATGGAAACTTCTTACACTTCTTTTCTTTGCAATCCATACTTCTCTCTGTGATGTGTATCACTTTGCACTTCTGCTGTCTTTATTATTCTTTTTTTTTTTTGGAAAGCGCAATGAGCTGACATTTGTTGTGAATTGGTGAAATAGAAGTAAACTGAATTGAATTTATTTATTTTGGACCAAACTAATGTGAAATATTTGGTTCATTTTGACTGTGGTTTCCAAGCTGTGTGTCTCTGTGTGTGTGTGTCTCTGTGTGTGTGTGTCTCTGTGTGTGTGTGTGTGTGTGTGAATTCCATTCCATTCTGCAAGCCACACTAACCTTAACACACCTCCTGATCTCTTCCACCACTCTGTTTTGTACAGAAGGTTCACACAGAATAAAATCTGGAGCAATGCATGTCTGACCACAGTTTACAAGCTTCGCCCATGTGATGCGACTGTGTTGGAAGAAAGATCAGAAACGGTTCATCATGTTAGATGGCTCGGTGGAGCCATTGTGTTCTATATTTTTTGTAAGACACAGACCGGCAAGCGATCCTGACATCACAGTCCTTGTCGATGTAGCAGGGGCTCTTCCCGCCCAGCTCCAGGGTCACAGGGGTCAGGTGGCGCGCTGCAGCCTCCATCACCAGTCTACCTACGACTGTACTGCCTGTGTAGAAGATGTGATCAAACCTCTGCTTCAGTAGCTGCTGGGTCTCTGGCACACCACCTTCCACCACTTGGTACAAATCCTACACACAATGTTTCCAGTTATACACAATTAAATGTCAATGCAAACACTCAGAAGAACAAAGCAGCAAGCTAACCTTATCCAAGTACAGGGGAAGAAGTTGCTTGATGACTGTAGAGGAGTTGGAGCTGATCTCAGATGGTTTTACTATTGCTGCATTACCTGAATAACAAAGGAAACGATAAACAAATTCATCATGAAAAACCTGGAACAGACAGACATGATGAAAACCTCTGAGAGAAAATCAGGAGTTACCAGCTACAAGCAAATCTCATCTTATCAGTGTTGTGCTGAAATGAGTTGACATTTCTGTTTACATGGACAAGCTGTTATACATTCAGTGGTTAAACAAACAGTACATCAGTGGTATTCATATATTTGAACACCTATTTTAGCCTAAATGCTTGCTTTTTCCCTTCACTTTAAACTAACTGGATACTTTTTGACCCTTTTGGTCAAACAAAAACCTTTAAGTGGCAGAATTATATGTTTTAGGGGCACATAGGGTCATTTTATAGCAAAATCGAATAACTATGTTTCCCTCAGTTGTTATAAAAATGCTGTATATATGAAATATGACTTAAAAGAAATTTGACTTCAGAATTTAAAGCCTTGAAATTGGGCCTCTGTCTCTTTAAAATCTCTAGTTCTTTCTGAAACTCAGACTTCAGGAAGTCATCACAACATGGCTCCTGTAATAAACCATTTATTGTTTTTCCCTGCATTTCACTGAGAAGTAGCTCCTATAATGAGCTCAACTGATGTGCAGTTCCACCAGGTATTTGCTAATGCTGTTGGCTAGTCTGAAGGAGCTGAGTAGGGCAGTCGTGGAGGAGAGTTGCTCTGTGGGGTGGAAGCTTGGAAACTGCAGCTCTAAGAAGGAGCTACGTCTCGAAGGAGGGGCTCAGACCAGCCACGTGTTTTGCACAGCTGCATGGTTGCCATGGAAATTAAAACATTTCTCAAACATGCATGAAAGAATCAAAGCAACTCTCCAGGTATATTTTTGATGAGAGAATAACAGTATAACATAGAATAGAATAGAATAGAATAGAATAGAATAGAATAGAATAGAATAGAATTCAGCTTTATTGTCATTGCATTGTCACAAGTACAAAGCAATAAAATGTAGTTTGCATCTATCCAGAAGTGCTATACAGGATATAAATAGTTATTTACAGGTGTACAAAGATGGTTATGAAATAAAATGTTCTGTAGAAATATAATATAAATATAAATATGGGAGCTATATGCACATATTATACAGATTATGCAGATTATACAGAATATACAGGAATGTTAGGAATGGATTGAATGGTTGTTAAGCTTAAATAAAGCCATTTTAACATAATACTGTCCTTTTAAATCAGCTTGTTCTCATTTTGTTTTGCTTCCACTAAGTGTGAGGAAATTCAAGCCACAGAGTCCAGGTACAAAATAAGGGAGAAAAATACATGGCATAATAGAAAACACTATGACATGATGCAATGAGTGCATATTTTACTTTTTTAATAATAATATAAGAAAACCTAGAAAATCTTAATTTCTATTTGCCTTTTCATTATTTTTCAAGGATTCATGACCGTTACACATTTTTCTGACTGTTTGGAGGCCTGCCTCTAGAGGAAACACCATTACCATATACGGATGATATCTTGTGATAGGCCAGAAACAATTATTGGCTACACAGAAAAGGATTCATTGAGCACTCTTACTTCCCAGAAGATCTTCTGTTCGAATCACTTCTTGCATCAGAATTATGAAACTAAATTTTTGGCTTCAAGTAGAGGAACAACCCAAACTGAGACTCAAGGACACAACACAGTTCACGCTACAGCATGACATAGACAGACAGCTCTAGTAAAGTCAGCAGCCACACCATCAATGTGATCCAAGTGCTGACTGTAGAGAAGGATGGCATTTTCTCAGGAAAGCAAATGTGTCTGTGGCCTCTGTCAATACAAAACATACCAGCTTAGGCCTTGTTAAAGTCTAACAATGTTAAAGCTGAATTAGGGCATCAATGTGTAACATTCAACTTGACTTTTAGCAGAACTTACAGTATTATCAGGTGGGTCTGACACAGGTATCAGGCCCAATTTAAAAACCATAATACATTATTCATTTGAAAGACACATAGTCAATGGCAAAGCCCAGTACTTATATTATAAAAATATCAAACATTGGCCACCTGTGAGGAAAGGAGTGTTAAAGTCTTCAGGTCTGAGGATTTCACTGCTCTACAGTAATGTGGAAGTCAAAATGTCATTTGGAGGACAACAGCTGCCAGTCCATTCAAACTTTATAAGTCCACCTACAATAAGTATCATTACAGATATTAAGTAGATATTATTATTAATTGTCAACAATATTCAGCTGCGTTCTTGGATGTCTTGTGGTCACTTTTTTAGGCTTCTTTTAGGTATTTTCAAAGCCCAGATTACTAAAACTTCTCCTTTCATACTATGCATGCAGAAAGTATTCACAGCACTTCACTTGCTCCACATTCTGTTATGGTCCAGTCTGATTATTTCTTGGAAACTTTACACACAAATACTTCATCAATACAATGTGGAAAAATGTTTTCAAGTTTTTGCAAATTTATTAAAACCAAGAAATCTCATTTGTGAATACTTTCCAGATTCACTGTACCTACCTATGCTGATGACATACAGCTTTGTACTTCTGTAACCACATGACAGTCATGGAGTCACTGATCCATATCATTGTGAGGATGATGGGTCAGAATTTATGCAAGATTAAAGATGAGCACTCAACGAGACTCAATGTACAAAACTAGAGAGAATGCTAGAAACGCAGGTCTACAGTCTGACCTAGCCAGACTGGCATAAAGTCTGCCATGTATGCCAAAGCATAAAGTCTGTATGCCATGCCATAAAGCAGGGGTCCCCAACGTCGGTCCTCGAGGGCACGCATCCTGCATGTTTTAGTTCTCTCCCTGGTTTAACGCACCTGGATCAAATGATGGCTCATTAGAGGCCTAAGAAGAACTTTGACATGCTAAAAAGGCTGTTGGTACGACCAGGGGAGAACTAAAACATGCAGGATGCGTGCCCTCGAGGACCGACGTTGGGGACCCCTGCCATAAAGTCTGTAACTGAATCAGCTTTTTTTCAGTCGCTTAGATTGTTATATTACGGTATGTCAATAATGATTTCCATAAAAAGTGATTAGGCTCATCTATAGTGCAGCTGCCTAGCCCTGATTAACATAATAACATTCCAATTCTTATAAAGGGTTAGGGTTAAGGGTTCACTTTACTGAATTGTAAGCTACATCTGATCCATAGAGGACTGAAAACCACACAGCTACCTGCTGCAATAGCTCCAACTAGTGGCAGCAGGGCGAGAGACCAGGGATAGTTCCAGGGTCCAATGATGAGAACCACCCCGAGGGGCTCTGGCCTGACGTAGACCTCATCCCATAGAGTGAAGAGGTTCTTCTCCACAGGCCGGGGAGCTGCCCACTCTGCAAGCCTCGTCAATGAGAGCTGAAGTTCGGCCTCCACAACCAGCAGTTCATACAGCTCAGACGCACAGTCACTCTGTAAAACAAAGGTAGTGAAAAAATTCTATTCTGATTCCTTGAGTTTGTTTCAGTCAATCGTGCACAACTGATCTCCCTCCATCTCTGGACGATATCCACCTTAAACTTCACAACTCACACTGTGTCCTTAAAAGGTTAAAGGTCACCACTGGGCTCTTCAGGATATCATTCCAGACAATCAGAAGCCATTGCTGTAAAAGTCTGCCAGCAATGGGGTCATACAACCCCACTCAAGAGCAGCATTGATGTACACACACATTTAGCTATTTTTTACTTTGGAAAATAGTTTCCCAACATTTCTCCAGCTGGGGAGAACCACACATTCTCTTGTTCCTGGTTCTGAAAACAAGCAGATTTATCTGGAATTTGGTCTCATTACAATAACCAGGTGAACAAAGGAACAGGAGAATGAAAACGCATTAGGGCAAAGACCAGACTGCAGATGTAAATAATATAATAAATGACAAGTCATGCCATCCATCAACATTTTATAAGTTTGAATTAGCATTTCAACATGTAAAAAATCATATAAAAATTGCAGCATAGAAATTTAGTTAGAATTTTTAAGCAGTTAACTATGAATATGAAGTATTCAGTAAATTTAAAATTCAAATCTGTGATTTGAATTTACAGACATTGCATGCACACAATAATCTAGCATAACTTGTGTGTGTCTCTGCAGGGGACAGCTAGCTGTACCCAGACACATTAAAGGCATCATTAGGGAGTTTTCCAATCCACAAACAGCTGTTAAATACAGAAAATGACTAAAAAGACTTTTTACGCCGTCACTTTGGTGTCCCCTCTAGTGCGGCGCCTCTATAGTGCAGACCTTGTTTTTATGCCACTATGTCGCTTTTTATAGAAGCATAGAAAACAAACATCATTCAGTTTAGCTCTTTTCTTGCTTAGGTAACCAGGTCATAGACTACTGTTATTAGCCTCTCTTTGGTAGGTATAACATTAAACACTCATCAGTTTCACCTATTTTAGGTTAAACTTCTAACCAGTGTGCTGAGTCAAACCTGTGATCAACTGTGTTCTGTTAAATCCACCAGGTCAATAACTCGTATTGGGTTTTTTCAACACAACAGCTTTTAGAGTGTAAAGAAGGAGATTGACAACTGTTCAAAACGAGGTGGTAACATTTCCTCACCATTAGAACTGAATAAATCAAACTGACCCAAAGAATAACAAAATAAGTGTGTGTTATAAATGAGTTGCCAACCTTCCCGAGATCGTTTTGCAGAGCATCTTTAATGTCTTCCTGCCTCTCCTTGATGAAGCTCTGCAGCCTCCTCAGCTGCTGCAGCCTGAACTCCAGAGGTTTGCTCCTGCCGGTCAGGAAGGAGCGCCTGGCCCTCTCTACAACCAGCTCTGCCTCAGACATCTGGGAGGAACATTACTGAAGGATTACACTGGGTCACAAAAAGATACTTTTTGGAGGTTGTCAATGTTTTTTCAACTGAATTAGAACTATTTTTGCACCACTGAATCCAGAAATGACATCAATTTTTCCTCAATCAGGTCAGCTTTTTATTCTAATTTGATTTTGAGAAATTTGATCTTCTGACAAAACTGATTCCGTTTTTGTGACATTTCCGTTCATATTTCTCAACCAAAAAAGGTTTTAGGAGAAAAAAAAAAAAATTGGTTTTCTAACAGAGTTTATTAATTAAATGCTTTATTTATTTTATTAATTCCTGGCTTTATAGCCCTGTCCCTATACTTTAAAATATTTTAGTTTAATAACACTTTTATTACTTTTATTAAACCGTCCTAAATAAACCATGTTGGTATAATGGGAGGCTGAAGCTGTGTAATAACGGTGGGCTGAATTTATAGATGTCTGTTTAATTTAATTGAAATAAAAACCAGTTTCCACCTAACTGATGATGTTTTACTCATACAAACACATCTGAAAAATATTTTTTAAAACGTAGCAAACTAATAAAATGATTAGTGCATACTTTATTTAAACGGGTAGGATATTCTGATGAAGGAAGTGATCTTCTTGTGGTTTTGTCGTGTTTATAAATTGTTCCAATGCTAAGCTAAGCAGAACTCCTCAGTCACTCAAATAATGTTATCCAATATATTTAACATTAACACAACCCGCTGTAGTTTTCTGTTAGTAAACATGACGGTAGCAGTTCTGGACGGAGGACAATCTGACGAGGTAGCACTGATCGTCAGTATTGCGGCCTGTGGAGGAGGGCGCGGCAGAGGACGGCTGGCCGGAAACAGCCTTCAAGAATCGGTTCAACCTCCAACTAGAAGCCGCTTAATGCGCGAACTTCAATATCCAACTTCAAATTCTCTTCGGGTGTCATCTGCAGGGACTGAGAGCCTAAACGCCACAAACACTCGAAACTTTGAAAACCACATTTTGAGAAAGAGAACTTGGCTGCTCACAAAACTTCTGTTAATAACTACACAGAATAAACTAGTCTGAAAGAAAGTTACCTTCAACAAGTTCCTCTGCCTCTCCCACCAGCAACACTGATACTTTAGTACAAAGTTTCAAACAGAGCTGAGCAATTGGTGCTTTAAAATGTCAAACAAAGAAGGAGCCAATCAGTCGATGTCATTTTTCTACATGTTGGTTTCTTCAGCCACCATAGGCGAAACAGTCTTCAGGCAGAGGCTCCTGTCTTCAGGGCGGGGTGGGTTCTCAGCTGTAGATAACAGGACCAGTATTCCTCCACAAGTAGCATTCCTATTGATCATCCCCGTCACTGTGGTGGTGCAAAAAATAGATATAAAGCTATAATGTTTAAGGGCGCTGTGATACAGGGGCGCCAAAGCAAAGGCTTATTTCGGCACAGAATCCCCCCCAAAACAAAGGTACTCCATACAAGAACATGCTTGTTCCATTTGAATCGTGATGTCATCTGATGACAGAGTTACAGAATGGCTATGGGATCCAGCTCGGCTCTTATGGGATGTTAAGATAAAAAACCTTAAGAGTAACTGCAATGGTTCTGTTCATTATGCGAGGAAGATTACATTATGTTTCAGACAGAGACAAAAGTCGTTTTCAGAAAGTGTAAATTTTAGGTTTTGAGAGCATTTATCTTCAGAAAGATTTAGTAATAATTTAATGAGATATTTCTGATATATAACACATAAGCCAATCATCATGCCACAGTTAATAGTCCACCCATTATGAACTTATCACTTCTCTACATGCCCACATCCTCCTCGTGATGCTCAGCATTAGTAGGTATATGTACCTCAATTAAAATCTGAAACATATCATCCATAAGCTTGTTTGTGCATTAAAAAAAATTAAAGTAATTTTTTCCAAGCTTATAAAAAATTAACACACATTTTGATTTCTTTTAATTACAAAGACTGTATTTGAGTTCCATCAAGAAGAAAGGGAGACTCCGCTTTGAATCAAACGAGCAGAACGTTAACATTTCACTTTGCAAAACTGGTGCTCAGACAGAGTCTAAAACAGTTGTGACTGACTTCAATAGGCATTCAGTTCAAGCTGGAGAGGTGCAAACAACAGGGTAGATACATTCAACATTCTAGAGGTTCTACAGGGTCAGACACAGACTTGGTACCCATGCTTCATCTAAAACGCTCAATGTTTTAATACAGTCCAAAAACTATACAAAGATTGTGGGGGGGGTTTTCTCCCCACCTCATCAGTTCCCTCTTTAGTTTGTGTGCAGTAAAAGGCTTCATGTTGATCAGAGCTCATGGCAAAGAGGAGGGAATAACTCAAATAGGGATATGTTTAGATAAAGAACAGTACATCTGGAATATAGGCCCTGAAACTCCTCAGTTTTTCTTTTTACACAGATAAACATGTTCACACCTGTACAGAGGAGTAGGGCTGTGTCTGCTTTCAGGAGAAGAAGGCACCTCCTGTTCTATCTAGATACTACTGACCTTAATGCACACCTGGCAGCTCTCACATACAGTACATACAGTGTTTGAAACGCAGCACATGACTTCAGAGGGAGGCAGGGGGACGCATGAGAAAACTCCGAATCCAGAGTGGGAGGAAATGACGGACGGGTCGCGTTCTAAACGAGCGCTAAAGAATGTGATGTCAACAACAGTCCTGGTAGAAAGATTGGAGCTGCCATGAGTTTTGTTGCAATCTTTGGCACGCGCCAGGTGTGCCAAAGATTGGTCTTCTTATCAAACCCTTGGCAAACACAAATACAAGCAATAGAAATTCATCTACCTACATATAAAGATTTGTGCTCTTTGACTGACAGGCAGCAGCCTTTTCCACCCTCAGGAGGATCTCACACACACACAGCCCCCTCGAAAAGGGAAACCCTGACATGCAGCTCATTCAGATATATACAAGTTTGCAAACAAGTTTAGTTTTATTAAAAATGAGCTACAGTTCTGATAAGACAAAAAGCTGCATTTGATTAGATTTTTTTCTTCTTGAGGAAAATGAATCTTATTGTTGGAACTTGTGAAGTAATGCAACAGATCAGCTTCACTTCAGCAGGGTTTGCAGTGGACAGCGCGCTGGCTGCAGGAGAAAGATGTGCATCCACTCAACACATCTGGACGCTCATGTGAGACGACAACCCCACCTTGACTACACCTTACTGTCAGCTACATGATCAACAAGTCAGAACAAGCTTTCAAAATATTGCTCTGTTATTAACAGAAAAAAGGTCGGAGGCCTTAAAATGGCTGCAAACCGCAGCCCACTGATCCAATTGAACGCATGTGTGAGGACTTATTGATCATGCATGAGGGTGATTAAAAGAGTGATGAGAAAAGCGTCCACCCCGACTTCACCTCCTCCTGTTCCTTAATAAAGTGCAAATAAAGTGATTACAAATCGACAGGATCCTTTGCTCTCATGGCTGTCCGGTTCATGTAACAGCAGCTCGTGTTTTTTTTTTGTTTGTTTTTTTTCTTTCTTTTTGTCCATTGAGATGGTTTTCCTTCAACTGCAATACTTGAGGTTTTCTTGAAAGGCAGAGAAGTCTGTTCATTTCCAAATAAATACACTAAAACTGAAACGAGAGTAAATGATCACCAATTCAATCTCACATATGTTTCTCCAACCAGAGCTCAAGTCTTTGTAGAGTCCACAGCACTGTCTCTCTGTCTGCTAGAAACCAATGATATCCAGGATTTCTATGGTAACCTGATGCGATGCCCCCATCATAACATATTAAAAACATAACATTTTTTTATTTTTTTTTTAAATGCTTTTTTTTTTTTTAAAAAGGTCCGCATCTGGTTTTACCATTTTCTTCGTGATTTGTTGTCATCTTTGGTTGGAATAATGTGCATCACTCAGAGCTCAGTCTGCAACACAGTCAGTACAACAAACTGATGACGAACGGCCACAAAAATCCTCTCCAAAACAAAGACTGAACAAATGAAAAGTGCTTGAGCTGCTACAGGAAGGAACATGAAGCTGGGAGAGTGTTCCTCAGTTCCAGAGTCTCTTTAGGGCGTGGTCCCGCTATGGGGGTCAGGCGGCGCCTGCTACTCATACAGTGTCACCGTACAGTAGCACAAAGAGGAGATCCTGCGTTCCACACTGGCTTTATCTGCAACACACACAGACACCTGTTAGTAACCAGATTAAAAACAATTGAACTGACTGTGGAAAAATTAAACAAAAGTTATTGTGTCCACAAAGAAAAGGCAGAATTATTTTGGTTAAATAACAATCATTCTTAGGAGCGTTGAGAAACCACTGAAAGTAATATGGGAGCCTGGTGGGAAAGGGAAACATAAAAGCGGTAGTTTTCCAGGTAAAATGGGAGACTTGACAGGTACGACCGGTGGAGATTCCCAAATCTACCTTTAATAACTAAAATGATATCTGGATTTATTTGGCAAAAAAAGCGCTCTAGAATTAGACTAAAAACTTATTTAAATTCAAGAGGGATTTAAATAATAATAATAGCAATAATGCCAAACTTAAAATATTATTACTGGCCTGCATAACTTAAATCCTGATTGGTATGGATATAGAATAGTACAGACACTCAATGGCTTGAACTAGAGTGGCATGTGCTCAGTGCCTCATTACCCTTCTGAGATGCTCCTGTAAAAGAAGTGACAATGTTGACAAAAACAAAAAAAAACACACACACACACACACACACACACAAAATCTGGTACAAAATACAATCAGTTTTTAAGTTATTAAAACAGATCTCACTTTTATCAAATACAGGGTTTATGAAAACCTTTTTACCAAGCAAGTCAGACTCTGGGTTGAGATACTGGTCTAATTATGGACCATCTCATATTCATCAATTAATTGAAGACAAAAATTCCAAAACCTTTGAGCAGATGAAAAGTGAATTTGGTGTCCAAAGACAGACTTCTATATCTATAGATATTTACAACTTAGAAGCTTTGTGTGGACACATAACTGGACTAAACTTCAATAAGTTTTAATGGACATACAAAGGGAAAAGGAAACCATAAAGTAATTAGTAAAGTATATGATCTGATTCTGTCCATAAATATAAAGCAGAAATGGGAGACTGAACATAAATAAATAAAAACGTATCTATGTAATGAACAAAATGTCTGTCTGTGGTTGCTTCCTCACATTTCAGCACGTTCTCAGTGTCGGCGGGGTCCTGCAGGATCTTGGAGAGGCCATCCAGCAGCATGGCAGCCTTGCTGTAGCGGTACGCTATGTCCTCTGTTTGTTTAAACATCTCATCCAGAGCTGCAGACTGAACCTGATGCACACATCATGGAACCATTAGGCTGCACCTGCATGATCAGTACATGTGACAATTCAGATCAAGGAGTCATGTGAGTGTGTGGAACTCACAATCTCCACGGCGTGGTTGTAGATGAGCTTCTCTGCAGTGACGCTGTTGATCTCGTCCACAAAGCGCTGCTTGTCAGAGAAGAAGTGGTTGAGTTTGTCGGTCAGGTGTCGACAGAAGGCGATGCAGCTTTTGTAGCGCTCATTCAAACTCTTGACCACTGATGAAATGAGGAAAAGAGCTTTAGTTTGTGTATACTTTGATGCTATAAACTAAGAGAAAAACAAATGTGGTGCTAATGATAAGTTTAACTCTCTAAATGGAATAGAATTACATTATTAGAGATGAGGAGGGAAATGTCCCCCACCTTGTTTGACAGCAGTTGAGGGATTCAGCTTGGCAGATTTGATCTGAGCCTTTGCCAGATGGAGAGAGGAAGCAAGGAGCTGAGCTGCCTTCATGTATAGCACCAACTGCTCCACCTGCCTGCAGGGGGCAGCACAGTTGAACTATGAAACAAAAGAACTCATGCGTCACCTTTTTCGTTTTTTACCCCAGGAACTTACCCCCACTCTTTACTGAGCTGGCTGATCTGGTCCACAACCACACTGTCCTGAGGGGGGTACAGGGGGGCAGCAGACATGCCGAGCTCCGCCCCTCCAGCTCGGAGCGCCGCCATCTCCAGGATGCAGTCGGTGAAGGAAAGCATCATCCGAAGGTGAATCAGGGTATCTGTGTGCTCCCGCTGGAGCCAAGACAACATGATGCTTTAACAGCAGCAGCAGAGGACCAACTCCAGCGCTACCACATGAGATCACAAGTTGGTCCATCACATTTTTCTGTAAAAAAGTTTTAGGGCTGAAACAATTTATCGGATTAATCTCAAATAATCTATGAAATAATCCTCAACTAATTCAGTAATTTATTAATCACTAACTGGAGAAAACAGAAACCTAAAAAGGCTCTTTGCTGAAACAAGAGCACTCAAATCAATAATTAGATTGTACAAAAATACATGCACTTTGCATTTAAAATAGAAAAAAAAAAAGTTCTTTGAAAATATGTTTTATCAAGGTTTAGCTTTACCTTGTTCAAAATAACAGAAACAAATCTATTAGATTCCATCTGATAACCAATCATCAGTTAATCCAATAAAACAACCAGATCAGCTTTACTCTGTACTGATGCTAAGTCAAGCAGAAACAGCTGAGCTTTTCACATGTTGATTTTAAAAGGATTTTTAGCTATAAATGATCAAGCTTTCACCAAAGGAATGCTGTTATTGCATTTTGGGCAAGAAAAGTTTTGTTTTTTTTCTTATTTAAAAAGAAAAGGTTTTTCTTTTGAGCAAAAAACTGCCCAACCTGAGTAACACTCAGTTCTCGTTTAAGAAGAACTGAGTGTTACTTGTTAAACGTATTTTATACTAAGTTTTAAAAGTCTTAAGTAGTTAAAGGACAATCTGCGGAATGTGTCAATTCTTTTGATCCGATTAACTCAAAATAACTCATAGAATAATTGATTGCTAAAATAATCATTAGTTTCAGCCCTTAACATTCTAACTTAGAACAAATTTAGATTTTGCAAACAGCATACATCAACAGAACCAAAAATCTAGTAATGTGTCACAGTCCCCATCCCCTCACCTCCATCAGGGTCTCCTCAGGCAGCTCTGGGGCTTCAAAAGTGATGAACCCATCCATGCTGGGAGGAGACGTCCCATAGGGAATGTAGCGCAGGCTGCTGGGTCCTCCATCTGCTCCTGGAACACCTTGCCCAATACCTAGATTCCCTGGTGGAGAGGAACCCATGGCCATTCCAGGGGGAGACCCCACACACACCCGACCGCTGGTGGAGCACAAAGAGCCTGCCGAACTGCTGGAGCCCACTGAGAACACAATAAGAACTGGGATCATTAACACACAGAACACTGGCAGCATGTGACTGCAGCTCAGCAGAGTGGGGAGTGGACTTGGAGGGGTCTCACCAGAGGTGGTGCGAGGTCTGGCGCCCAGGTGGCTGCAGGTCGGAGGCGTGCTGCTGCTGGGCGGTGAGCCCACGGTGAAGAGGACAGTACGAGGACTGGCTGACCCTCCTGGAGCCATGCTGGGGGCTGCAGAGACATGAAAGGAGTTCATTCACTGGCAAACAATGATGGCAGCGCCTAGCAAACATATCCACAGTCCACCCCATGATGCTTATTTTTATACAATGTTATCTCTGAGGTACCCAGAGAATAGCTGAATTTATACTGAGGTGCCATAGCTCTTTCCAGCCAACACTCATGCAAATGTTAAGCAAACTTTTGAAATGATGAAGAAAAGAAAAAAGGGAGAATGTGAATTAGGCAGTTTCCAGCTATTGGTTTGGTGTGATATTAAGCAGGAAACGCAGAGTGTGATTTTGTCAAATATTGACACTACACAACTGGGATTAACTAGAGGCAGAGGTTGAACAATAGAATGAACGAAACATCTCAGAAAAATGGATTGTTCTCTCTCTGAGCTGGAGGTTAGGACTTAAAAACCTTTCAGAGTTTCATGGCTCTAGTGAGGCACAGAGCCACCAGCGCATGGGAGAATTCCGCCACTCCCATCCCAACCTGGAGTCCCTCTCGCAGGCCATTCTAGGTAAAAGTCCTTCCCTATGAAAGTTTCAAAGTCCAAACCTTCAACACAAGAGGTTCAACACATCTCTTTAGCACATCAACTCTTAGTGAATGTAAAAGCTTTCTTGCAAAATTGAGGATATTTCCATTAAGCTTTTCTAAGGCGATACTTCCAAATGTGCATTAAAAAAAAAACCTTGATGGAAACACAGCTACTGACACACAATGGGACTCTGTTAGCTAACTAAGTGGTAGTCTGCTGAAGCAGATTTTATTTTGAGGGTTTCAGAGTAAAGGACAATGGCCATTATCAAATTTGAAATCTGTATGAATTGTTTGCTTTCAGGTAAAGTGAAAGGTGAGTTAGTGGGGAGAGCATGCTGTGCCTGTGTACCTGTGTCCATGGGTCGCTCGGTGTTCAGGCTGTCAGTGCTGCCCTGGTAGGCCTGTCCGCCCAGAGTGATCCTGATTGGTTGATCAGACAGTCGACCTGTACTGACAGACCTATGAGGAAACAGAGTTGACGTACTGATGAAATGTAACAACATGAAACAGAGGATGTAAAGATTACACAAGAAGCTGCTAGAATGATGTCAATCTAGATAAACAACGAATTGGAACAAATCAACAAATAGATTCAGGAGCTTCTGTATGCCGTCATGTTAGTCTGCACTAACAGAAGAACAGTTAGTGCAGTAAATCTAGGGGTCATCTACCTGCCGAAGGTTCTGCTGGCCTCTGGGGCCGCCGCCCGCCCTGTCAGGTATGGGCTGCAGTGGTGGCTGCAGACGTCCCGACAGTCTGCCAGCGTCCTGCTAGGAAGCGGACTGTCTGCCAGTGCCATCAGGTTACAGGACGCCTGCGTTTTGGGGATCTTGAATGGTGCAGAAATTGTCTGAACACAAAATGGGGAAAAACTAATTTATTAAGTAATTTTGTTCATGGATCAAAATTACCTAATAGGATGATTAAAAGATAGACCTTAGAAAATGAATGTTTTAAAAAAAAAAAAAAAAAAAAAAAAAGTTTACAGACAGACTTCATATTTACCAAACACAAAACGAGGTCGTTCATACCAAGTATGTACAGAACAAACTGGCAAATAGGGCTGCACTGATAAATCGGCCCAGATTTCCTTAATTTAGCAAGTAAATATCAGCAGATATTTACATGTGAACCTGATATTATCCAGCTGGTAACTGCTCTCACCTTGGTGGGGGAACCAATGATGGTGGGCAATGGGGACTTTTGAAGCCAGTCAGACGTGCGTGGCGAAGACCCCAACATTTTGGTGGGGGAAGAGCCAAGATTGGCTGGGCGACAAAACTGGGGGGAATGACTGCAAGAGGATGAGGAGGAGCAGGAGGAAGGCTGAACGGGGTCAGACAGCTGCTTATGGAGCTTCTGCCTGGTCTGGTAGAAGTCTGTCAGCGTCGGGGCGCTTTGGAGTCGGGCTCCTAGGAGCTGAGAGGAGGGAACCGGAGAACCTGCAGAAGATAGAGAGACCAGGTCAGGTATATGTGGCTGAGGGAGAAATCAATACATATGTAGTTGCATTCAGGGCGTTTTCACACCTGTGCTTCATTTACTTTGGTCCCAATCAGTTGAGTTTTTAAAGTGAAACCCACCCCTAAATCAACTCTTTTGCTGATAAACTGTCTAATTATCTGAGGTTCTATCTTTAAGTTTCTGTGCAAATTTTTACATTTTTGTGCTATTCTTTTAGTTCTGCATTGTTTCACCTAAAACCATTTCACTACTGGCTTCTTCAGTCAAACAGTTCTCAGGCAGTTTAATTTTCCTGCAGGTTGCAGCGGTACAGTTTGGTACAACTTCATCACTTTGGGAAAAAAAAGCACGCTGCCTCCCCTGACCCCTTTTCACCCTGTGGTGAGTCAGGAGTTAGAGTAGTAAGCATTGCCATGGCACCTGGTGAGAATTGATTGCAAGTGTTATTCAGCTTTACAAATGAGTGATTGATTTGCAATGTTTCTATCCAGTCAACAACAGGAACACATAATAGGTCAGTCGGTCGTGACTCTCCAAACACAGAGAGTACCAAGTTTGTCTGACTCTAGTACTGGAGACAAAACAAGTCACCGTGACAACTGATAGAACAGCTTTACTATTCGTATGTCGTGTATAGCGAGACCAAAACTTCTGACTGCTGTGAAAATAATTCTAGCTCAACTGCAGGATTTTAAACTGTGGTTGGAAGGTGTGAATATCTTATGTGTTAGAGTGCAGGAACACACACTGACCTCCCGAAGAGCTGCGGCTGCGAGGCTCCTGGTTCTGCAGGTGGCAGCAGCAGTGGCCTAGCTGCTCAGGGATGGTACCCACTGCAAACAGACACAGTAGCAGAACACCTGGACTTCCTGTGTGCCTGTCTTTAAGCCCACATGACCAGAGTCAGGACCTACCTAAAGGTGATGGGGAGTAAGGCCGAGAGCTGCCAGTAGAGAGGCGTCGGCCCGCCGTCTGAGGGGTGTCCGCTGAACTGGGAGAACCCGAGCCCACCTTTGGAAAGCCCATAGGACTCGTGTTGGAGCGCCTTACTGTTCCTGACCTGGAGAACCCAAACAAACATCCAGCAATAAGAGAACAAATCAACTTCCAGGGTTACTTAAAAAGTATGAGGCTTCATCTTTGGTAGCTTTCAAAAGGATTTACATCCACTTATGGTTGTCAGCAGTATTTCTTCTTCCTGTTGTTCAAACAGCACAAACATTGAAGCCTTAATCAAAGATCTATAAAAAATCAAATTTATTATAGCATAAGCTAGAGACAGAAGCCGGTCACAAGAAGATGTGTAAATCCCTTCTTTCCCAAACTAAAGTCAGCACTGCTCTCTGTAACAAACAAATCTAGGAGTCCTGAGTGCTGAACTGTTCAAGAAGTTCAAGAATATTTTCTGTTTAGACTTATTTGGTTAACTAATTGAAAAAGTAACTTCTATCATCAGATGTTTATCCACAGGTAGGGTAATAATGCTGTACTTGCTGCCTTTTAGACACAGAACTGATTAGTATTCTGAATCTGAGACCATCTTCTGCTCTCCAGTATGTGAAAAGTCCTAAATTCATCACTGTTTACAATTCACTACTCCATACATTTTCAGCACCAACAGTGTAGTAAAAGTATACCTTCAAAAAGCTCAGAGATCTTGCTAAATAATTCATCTTTTAAACTAATAATCAGCTGCTAAAGCTATGGACACAAAATATATCAGCACTAACATCAGTATCAAACTGATAAATATAACTGGGCAGGTATTAAGAACCAATATTTATTTCCATCTTGTTGCCATTTGTTTCTGGATGGGGAGGGAAGGTGAGTGGTCATGTGGTGTGTGTTTGATCATGTGACAGCGATGCAGAAAAGGATTGGGGGAATCTAACTGAAAAAGAGAAGCAATGGTGAAGTTAGAAATGTGCTTACTTTTTGTGGTACAAGGGAAGTGAAATATAACATAATATCAATAAATATCGGCCCAAATTCTTCTATGAGTGTACCCCTAGTTAAAAACACACACAGCTGGAGACCAGAAGCTATTCTTCAGGATCAAACCCTCAGAAAAAAAGAGACTCCAGTCTTCAGACTGACAAACAGAAGAGATCTAACAATTAAACCAGTTACCTAAACATAGTTTCACCTTCAATAAACCTTTCAGTGTTGACAGTAAAAATAATGTCATCCATTAAAAATCAGGTGCTACCCTTTAGCCATCTCTACCTGTATTTAGTCCCATAATAATACCACCCATGGCTCCTTCCAGCAACACCTTGGACAGTTAGCAATATAAGCAGGCACCGAGTTGATGTTATTTCAGTGATCTGATGCAACAACAGTCAGTGTTTTCATTATCTGCTATGAACATGGAGGTGGTTAATCCATGTTCATGTAACCCAGTCCTCCCACAGCAGGCACAGCTTACCTGGGGGAGCTGTAGAGAGTGGGACTCGGGCTGCTGGACAGGTTCTGCTTGATCCGCTGGTAGTTCCGCACCTGGGTGGGGACAGGAATAGGCGTGGTCTCTGCCCGCGGTGACAGCATTGTGGTCTGTCCTGGGGTGGGCTGAGGCTGCCTGTGTGGGGACAGCGGAGAAGACACTGAGACCAGACATCCAGCACTAGGCTGTTGATTCCACATAGGAAGAACATTCTCAGGGCCATCCATAAGAGAAGTCAGTTAGAAACCCACAGCTGGTGGGAGACAAACCCAGTCTGCTGAACTCTGGTTCTACTGCTCACAGCTCTTTGTTTGAGCAGCCTGGAAAAAGGTTGAAAAACTTCAATACTTGGAGAACAAAAACGTGGCTGGACTTCCCTGTAAACAAGACTAAACAACCAATGAGCATAGAGCACATCCTGCTGAAGGTGGGGCTAGAGGCACGTGTTGCAGCGGGGCTCAGTGGGAGGAGAAGTGCATAAAGGCACAGCTTTTGCATTTCTTGTTATTCCAGAGGAGACAGAATGTTCTGAACGTTTGTCATGACTGAGTGACCCGACAGAATTCTGTCTGCATGTAGAACAAGGGCCATGGTGGGAGGAGCAGGACAGACCAGAGAAACAGCACTGTGGAAATGCTGGGAGGGTCTTAGAGAGACATGTGAGGAGAGGACAAGTCCAGACAAAAAACCACTGAGGGAGCAGCCTCCTGCTCCTCACCCTCCTCCTGCTCACATGACTAGATCAGAGATCTAAACATCACCACATCCCATCCTGTTCCTCCCCCTCCTCCTTCGCACTCTAATAACACTCAGATGTCTGCTAACTTTATTGATCCCAGTGAGGGCTCGCTACAGAGGGAGGGGGCTGCTGAATGCTGAAGAGAGGAAGGAAATGTGTAAATCTGTTTATGGAAAGTGAAACAACAAGAAGAAGCTGACAGCCATCTGCCTGTTAACCAAGCAGGCCAACAGAGGGGGATGGGATCCAACTGAGCTGCAGAACCCTCTCACCTCTCTTAGCCCTTAGGACTCTCCCCACCCCCACCTCCAATTCCAAACCATATAGGACATGAACATAAACACTTATACAAAAACAGGAGTACAGCGTTACTACCATCAATAAATCTTAACAGGCAACTCCAATATTTTTGGAACAGTATCTCTCAGTGTTAATAGTTAGCTAATTTATGTAACAGTTGTTGACATACAGGAATCAGGCAGTACAGAGACATTCCTCACATGTCTGCAGCCATTGTTTCTGTAATGGCTGCAGCAGGAGGAGGTAAACAACGGCACAGCGACAGAGCAACAACAAAACAAATTCACACTTCCTGAATTTTCCACATTTTAGGCTTGCTGCATGTCAACAAGCCAAATACAGAGTAGTGTATTTGGCTTGTAATAAACATGCTAGTTCTCCCCCCTGAAAGATTAAAACTTTAAACTTGTACAGAACACTGGAACTGGAAAATATTTTAAATATCCAAAACAAGCAAAAACAATAAATAAAAAACAACTGAAACCAGAAATAAAATGGATGACGATGTCTTTAATCAAAATTGCCCTTCAAAAATAATCAGAATGGAAATTATGCAGCTCCTTTAAATTCATTATGTGATTAATTGATTAAAAGCTTATTGCAACAGGCTTAGCCCTGCATTCATTTTCATATCCCTAAAACTATTATTACAACCAATCATTTTCATAAATCCCCAATTAAACAGATTCCTCAGCTGCTATGTGGAGGTCTCAGATTTCCTCTGTTTACTAATGCTTCACAGCAAAGTTTCCATCAGCGTTACATTCAAAACATCATTAGATAGCAGAACTGAGTAAAGCAGATGGTCTCCATTCAATCTGCTCCGTGGCCAGCAGTGCCCTCCACAAAACTGGTTTATTTATTAAGAGTGGCAGTGGAGTGTGGAGTAGCGCCTACCACAAATGATTTGGAAACACTTTAAACGAGCTGGAGGTGATGTACTGGTCAGAATTAGCGTACACACACACACAATCACGTGACAAAACTGATTTTTCCAAGAAAAGAAAAGATGAACTAGGCGAGTTCCTCAGACAGCTCAAGTTGTATGAAAATGTAAATAATTTACCAAAGAGAAGCTGAAAATTCCAGCAAGGGCTACTGGAATAGGGGCGTTCCGTAGCGCAGTGGTTACCGCGGCGCCCCGCATATAGAGACTGTAGACCGGAGTCCGACTCCCCTTATCGGGTCGCTGGGCCCATGATTCTCTCCCCCCTTTTCTTTATCTGTTTAATTGATTATTCTGAATAATTTATTCATGAGACAAAAAAAAAATCTACGAAAATTGTTAGTTGCTGATTTAAAAAAAAAAAAAAAAAAATTGTAGAAACTATTAGCTAATAAAATATTTATTTTGTTATTCAAAAAGGGAATTTTTTTTATTGGCATCCGCTAATGCATTTCTAATATTGCAAAGTAAAGTGAATGTGGTTAAATGAAAAATCTACAGAATGTGTCTATGCCGAATTTTTAAAAATCCAATTGATCGTCAGAATAATCGATAATTAAAATAACTGAATTGTTGCAGCACCACTCTACACTTACAAAGCTGGTAGAGATATTTAAAAAAAAAACGTAATACTTTGTAAACCATTTATTATTTGCTTTCCACATCAATTATTCAGGACTCTGCATTGGTCTAAATTCCAATATATATCAAGGTTTATGTTTGAAATGTAGAGGTGTGAATACTTTTGCCAGGTAATGTGGCTTTATTTGAAATCGCTTATGAAGAAAAAAGAAGAGAATTTAGTTTGACCAACTGCATCTATTCTAATGAAAAACAGGGGTGTCAGACTAACATCCAGACATTAGAGGAACAGTCGCTGTTTGCTGATGCAGCAGATGATCTGGTGGGTGTGTGAAGCCATTCTTATCCATGCAGTTCTCCGGTGGTTGGTTGGTTGAGAGGTGGTATTTTTAGCACATCACCACTTTGTTTTTTGGCTGTGTCTGATTTGCATCTGACTCATCATGCAGATATTAACATGCGCATTCACCAGAAGCACGCAGACATCACACCAGGCTGAGAGGAGGCTATTTTTCTTGGCATGACGTGATTGAAAAACAAAGACAGACTGTTTGACCCAGAAATATTACAAGAAAAACATTACATGGGTGTGAACTGAAGGTTGAATGTAAATGAAATCTGGTGGCATTACACCGTGTAACACAAATGACACCAAAAAAATGCCTTCACGTGTGTGACGCATAAGGCAAAATATGCAGCATCACAACATCCTGTTTTGCTCTTTGGCTGTTTAATAATTGCAAATTATAAATGTTCCCCGTTTTTAAAGATCTGAACATAATCTCAGGAGGATTTGAATTTCAACATCCACCAAGATTTTTTTATGTATGCTGAATGTTTAAGATCAATTCCAAACACAAACTTAAAAAAAAAAAAGAAAAAGAAAAAAAGAAAACACCTTAGCCATTAAAAGCAGCCTGACATCTAAAACACATGAAAATTCAAACAATTAGAAGTCTGAAAGTAACAAAGTGCTAAAAATATGGATGTAAACTAAGCATATTTCTAATCTGAAATAAAATGACACATTCAGGAACAACAGACTAGAAAAAGAATTTACCACCCTCATAAAAGCTTTTGGTTAAAATAAACTCTTATGCTAAAACAAATTAACATAAATCTTGTGTAATGTGCTAACGTCTCATACTCACCCTCCACACATAAAGTCATTGGACGGTCGGTGACCTGCTCCTACTGGGTGGTCATCTATGGAGGAAGACAAAAACAGTTGAGTATAGAGGTCAGAAGTGTGCAGCATCTTAATGAGAACAAAGAGGAGAACATAAACTAGTTCTTTAAATGCCACCTGACACTGCCAACACCATGCCCCTGCTCTACCTTGGAGCACTCTTCATGGATGGACCAGTGTCAGTGTGTGTGTTACTTAGAGCAGACGCTATGCAGCGGTACACTTCACTTAGGACTGCATGATAATGGGAAATATTGTGATGACTACATCATGTCCATTTTCTTCTTCCCTCTCCTCATCTGTCACTCTGTGACCTTTAGCATTTTGGGCAATATCATTAGTGTCCTGTGTGAGCATCTGCTGCCTTGAGAGTCTGTTCTAGGTAAATATATATTATATTAGCTTGTAAAATACATACAGAATTACATACAGCACATGGCAAAAATCTAACTTTCGGCCAACTGGCAACAAATTTGCACTCATCAACGATGGATGCAGAAAAGCAAGCTGGCAGGGTATATTAGCAGCTAGTTACCGGTAGCGTCAATCGCCTAAAGTCATATGACAATGTCTACATGCAACACCAGCAAGAAAAAGAAAAAAAAAAAAACACACATACAAGAATATACAGATTAAATTGTCCTGCCACGACAAAACATAAGACCTGTGATTAACGTATTTATGACCAACTTATCTGATTGGGTGTTTTTTTTTATTAATTTAACATTGTTTTAATATGCACGGACACCCTGTAAAGCATAACATAGTCCAAAACAATAATATCTCAATTTTCTGTGGAAGTTAATGTTTAAAGTTAAACGACATCTGAGTAATACAAACATGCAGTTTTGTGATTAACT
Organism: Alfaro cultratus; assembly: GCA_903066825.1. Lineage (NCBI taxonomy): Eukaryota > Metazoa > Chordata > Actinopteri > Cyprinodontiformes > Poeciliidae > Alfaro > Alfaro cultratus. The sequence goes on along the minus strand of CAEFZX010024720.1, from coordinate 22,553 downwards.
ACCTGCAGAAACACCACTGTTCTGTAGACTAAGACAGATTTTGGGCTTGCATGACATTTAAAGAGTTAGATGCATCAACGTCAGGGTTTACCACATCCCAGCAAAAATAAACTGTATGCATGATTTCAGATTCAATAAACAGATTTGCAACATATATACATTAGAATTAGTTAAGGAATCAGTAAGTCTGAAGATAATAGCTGCACCTAGAAATCATCTTGTGACAGGAATTTGCTGGTTTTCATCCTGACCGATGATGGAAGCTGTTGGAACCTCAAATCAAATCCATCCTATTGACAGTCCACAATAACTAAGGAGCAGTGGCGTTTCTGATATGGGCCACATGGGCAACGGCCCAGGGCAGCATGTTGTGGATGGCTCACCTCCCCCGTCTCCCCTGCCATCAAGCGAGGATCTGAATGTGAACAGTGCCTAATGCAAACTCTCCCAAAATTTTTTTTTTTTAAATGTCTTCCAGGTCCAGTGCTAAATGTTCTTTTGAAATTAGTTAATTGATCTCTGAGAGGGCGTATCTGCATTGTTATGCAATTTTTTATGCTATTAGCCAACAATGGTCTCAAAATGACAATATTATTGTTTATCGAAATAATTTCTCTTTCTTGTCAATCTACTGTGAAATAGAGACCACTAGAGCCTAATAATCCTTTATGAAATAAATGAATGATACTGCATCAAGGGGTTCAATACTGCAATCGCAAATGTCTGCTTGAATGCAATACTTATTTGCAGAAAATTCTATGTCAATAATATTTAAACTGTTGGATAGAACTTTATAGCCTTACTGAAATTACCATTCTTGAACCTATGGGCTTTATATTACTGAAGGGAAAGGGGTCAAAGTTTTTTTTATTTTATTGTTTAAATGTAGACTTAAACGGACTAAAACAGTATGTACTCCGCGTAACGTAGTACATGCTGGGACACTTACAGCTGTCAGTGGAGATGTGAGGCACCAGAACAAAATCGTCCGTGTCGCAGGAGGAGTTCTTGCTGCTGGTGCTTCCTGCAGACTCCTTGGACAGCTGCAGGAAGTTGGGGGGACCAAGTGGAGGCGATGACAAACCATCCTCAACCAAAGTCTGCATATCTGGAAGAGACTGTGGAGGAGCCATAAGGAGAAGGAAGAGAGGATCAAACTGCTTTGTGCCTTCAAAGGTGCCGTTAAAGCTTCCAGGCTGACCAGTCGCTTCAGTTAAATAAAGAAATCCATACAGGTCAGCAGAACACACACAGAGATGCATTGCTCTGCATTCACCATAATGCAAAAAAAGCCCCTGACAGCATAGCCCTTAGGATCACTGGGGCACTCAAACCACACCCTCTCTGAAGGGCCACCTGGCTACATTTCAGGTGGCAACCCATGGAGGCTGCTCAGTTAACCACTTAACAATAATCCCTCCTGAACAAGGATTTATTAAGTACCATCAAACTCACAGGTGGAGAGCTGTAGCGGATAGAGGGAGAGGAGCCACAGGGACTTTCTGTCACTGCGTTGGGGACGCTGGGGACGGGTACTGGACACGCTGAGGGAAACATAGTGACTATTATTAGCATTTACTGTGCATTGTACTGAAGTAGGGTTGAGAAATTTCCCAAGTTTGCAATCTTTGTACTTACATTTTTTGATGGTGGATGATGGTTCCAAGAAAGGATGGTTGAAAAATGTGTCTGCAGAGAAGGGAATTACAGATATAGGACAGAGTATAAGACTTCAACAAGCCTGAAGGCAGAACTCAAGATATGTAAAACCTCTTTCATTAACCACTCATTACTTAGTGTTCAGCAAGCCTTTTCAACCCATTCATTTTTGTTCTTGTTATGCTGCTGTTAGATTAAATACTCAATCCATTAAAAAAATAATTCAATTTAAATTTTTCATATTTTAGGGCAACAACTTTTTAAAAGAGGAATAAATCATGTTATTTTCTTAGAATGAGACCAATTCCCATATGAATGGAAAATGAAAAAAGTTTTGAGTTCCGTTGCATGTTTGTGCACTTGGTTCTTTGCAATTAAATGTAGCCGTCACTTTAAGAGACTCTGTTTCTGGTTGCTATTAGAGCTTCACATCCTCCACAAGCATAAACTTAAAAATCTCTTTGCACTATTTGTGATATTTTGTTGTAGAAATTCTACATAGATGTGTAAAAATGTACAGAGATTGGTGCTAAAATCAGCCTATTACGTTTGTAATATAAAGCATAGGTCATGTTTGTATCATTTTTGTTCAGTTTTGAAGAGCCATTGCAGTGAGGGTGAGGAGTCACATGTGGCTCTGGAAGAGGAGGTTGAAGACTCCTGACGTAGAGAAAAAACTCACCAAAGTCCATCCGATCTTTCTGATTCCTCTGCAGCAACCCAAGCAAAAGGTCACCAAGTTGAGGAGATGTCTCCCTGGGGATTCTGCAGAATGTCAACATTAATATCAGAGAATAATGGCTGGAAAGCACAAAGCCAGCCGTTTCCAAGTAGGCTGTGGTGGCTTCTACCAGCCAAGCATCAATGTGATTGGTCATGACTTAAGCATTTTTCTATACAGTACTCATCTTTTTCTATGCTGTACCTTTAGGACATGTGGGAATATAACACAATTTTCCAATAAATAACATCTTGCATTAGGAGCTCAATTACTTATTTTGGAAGAGCCCAAGTGACTCAACCCAGGACCAGAACCACAATAAATGAAAATAATGTGTAATACCAAGCAGATCTAAGCAGACAACAATCAGTACAAAGATTGTGACTTACATAGGTTGTAGATTCTTATTCTTCTCATAAAACATCCTCAAATCCTGTGGACTGTTAGCCTGAGAAAGGTGATAAAACAATATGTAATGTTAGAACGCATTACTTGACTCACTTATCTGATTGCTATGGTTTTTGTGCGTCGTATTAACCTGGAATGGTGGCTTGCCAACCAGACACTGATAGATGACAGTTCCGATGCTCCACAGGTCAGCCTTGGCATCATAGTTCTGAGACATGATGACCTCTGGGGCCTGATAGATCACATCACAACAAGGAGAGCAGGAAGAGTTACAGAGCAAGCTCCTGGCAAAGGCAAGATCTCCAAATGTTGACCCTGTATATCGTTCCCCAACAATGTGAATCACATTAGTATTTAGCTCCAAATGCAGAATTCAGGAAAAGTTGCCGAGCACCACCACCCAAGAATACAAGAATCCTCAATACCATCCCTGAGTTGATCTGCCTCACCAGCTGCACCCTGTTCCCATCAGCAGGGATGGGAATCGAGAACCAGTTCTTCTAGTTCAATTACTTAGAATGATCCTGCATAATGGTTCCAATAACATGCAACGCATTTGCGTTTTGACATATTTACACACTATGTATTTTGCTTTTGAAAGTATTCAATGTTTATATTTCACAAAAAAATAATACTAGGGTCAGTTGCAACATGTTCAGAACTTTAATCACAATAAAATGAAGACATGCCTCCAGCATCTTCAAACAGTTGACCATACAGCATGCAACTGATTTGTATGACTGTAGTTTGATACGTTGCTCAGCAACGGCGGTGACTCTCGAGGAGAGCTTCCACCACTGCGTCTGCCATGAATATCCCAGGTAACGTTAAACTCTGCGTCCTGGTTATTGTTTTAATATTAGCGTCATACTGTATGAATAATCTCCATGTCATTTACAGTCAGATTCAATACATTAGAATATGGGTTCCAATAAGGCTTGTTTTTACATTAAAAAGCACCTTTTGAAAACAGCTCTAAAACATATTTTGATAAGACCCACAATTCTTCATTAGGAATATTTTTATTCGTTTGATTTAATAATCTAATCTTAAATATGTTTTCATTAGCGTTAACCAAGAAATTGTCATACATCAAGCTTTATAGCAGCATGTGGGGAATTAATTAGTATGACATGTTTAACTTGTGAACAGAGTTACAGAAATGCATGAGCTTTTCATTAATATTCTGCTTTACTGAATAGGACAGTAGTTGAGGACTGCCAGAGTGATGCTGGCTCAGAGGTACACTCTCACAGTGTTAGGAACCTCTTTCATTGAGAGGTAAAATGACAGAGGCAAATAGAAACAATAAATAATATCTGAGAGGCTGATTTCCACAGATGGACACACAAGTCTTGAAAAAGCCTTCCTGAAAAGGCAAACATGCAGATTTGTCTGCACAAAAACTGTTCATGTGCAGAAAGTTGCATTTCATAATGAAATGTTCATTTGAAAAAAATTATTCTTGTATTTTAAGTCAGCTTTAATTCTATTTGAGTAGAATAAAACATGATGTATATGTTGAATTGTAGTTAATTTCCTCACTCTGTGAGAATCGGTAAGTGAGATTAATAATGGAATTGGTACTGAAATACTAATCAATTCCCATCCCCACTCATATACGGGTAGGCATAAAAAAATATATAGTTGTGCAGCTTTTACTTTCAAAACTAAGTGTGTGAAAAAAAATTCATAAATAAGACATAGTTCCATATATAAAACAAATAAGCATCTCTAATCAACTGACCATGTACATTGGTGAGCCACAGAGTGTAGCTGCCATCATGTTGCTCTGGAGGTATCGTGCAAAACCAAAGTCGGCTGCAGGACAGAAAACCAGAACAGAAGTGATTATCAATGTCATCATAAACAACAGCAACTTTTATTCTAAAAATCTGGAATGTTTCAGGAAACTGAAAAACAGAGTAAAAAAAAAAAAAAAAAAAACTACATGCAGAGCTCAGAAAGTGGAAGACGACTCCACCAGAAGCATTTTAAATGTGTTCATTCCAATCAATCTTACAGTAAATTTTAGTTCACCACCTTTGTAATTTCAAGTATGAATAAAAAAGAAACATTGTTTTCTTCTTCTGTTACCAATTTTGATGCGGATGCCACTAATGCTGGACTTCTTGCGGCCCAGGTATGACAGCAGGATGTTCTGGGGTTTCAGGTCACGGTGGATGACTCCTTTGCTGTGAAGGATGCGCATGGCAGCAGCAATCTGCTGGAGGAAAACCCTCAGTGTGTCCTCTCTCAGAGTACCTTTAGCTTCAAAAAGAAAACAAAAAAATTAATTGGTACTCAAAAGTAGGTCCAGAATGTAACTGATAGTTGTAGAGGATGCATCAACAAATAAAAGGCTTCAAATCAGTACTAATTTGATTTAATGTTGGCTTGTTGAATCAAGCATTCTTTGTTAGTAAAGCACAAAACTGCTTTCTGCAGCAGTTGAGAATTTTCATGCTTTTTTATTGTAATGCTTAGAAATGAGCGGAAAGGATTACCAAAGAGTATATACAGATAACCTTTACACCACAGTTATTTAAGAAATTCCAGAAAGAGGGAGTTTCCATGCTTTGCTTGACTTTCAACAACCTTGCCTTCAGTTTAAAACTCAGAACTATAAGGATTCAGATGCTACACAAAAAATAAAATATCCTATTTTAAAATTTTTGGATGAGTAAAAATTGTTGTTTGTGCTAGCAAATAAGCAAACCAGTGACTCATGACTGGGACCTAATAGTAGAAATATATGGTTATTTTATACAGTAAATCAACATAAAAAGCTTGGAAACTGTAGATCTGAGGAGGAGTTGCGTCTTGAAGGTGGTGCTAGGTCCACCCAGGTGTTTTGCACAACTGAATGGCGGCCATGGAGATTAAAGGATTTCTCAAACATATATGAAAGAATCAAAGCAACATTCCAGGTATGTTTTTGATGAGGGAACAGCATTATAACATGACGGAAAGCTCAAAAAAGTGGATTTAACATAACACTGCCCCTTTAATAGTTATTGCTTATTTATGAGGGGCCAATGTGACCCAGGAAGTGGACAGAGGAGGATTTCTTTACACCACCTCAATTATACACAAGCCATCTCACACAGAGATCCCCACCACACACACACCTACACTTGAAACAGCTACTGCAGTCACATGGCTTTTCCTCCAATGCAGCATTATTAACTTTGATCCATGATAATCTGTGTGCATGTCACACAGATTAGCGATCGTCTTACCTTGCAGATAGTCAGCAAGATCACCTCCATTGCAGTACTGTGAAGAAGACAGACACCATCAGATTCAACATAGTTCAGCTGAAGGGTGCATTATGTCATCATGACAACATACAGTTAGTGTTGGAGGGTGTCTCTGCTCATGTTCAAGTCCTAGCCCTGATAACAGCAGGCTCATCAACTAATGCAGAGAATGTCTGGAGCCTTATCACTGCTGACAACCATTTACCCTTATTTAAGAAGAGGAACACAATAGGCTGATAAGATGTTAAAAGGTGACCTTGTGAGAGAAGAGAAATGCTCAGAAGCTGCTTGTTGCTGTCCACCTTCTTAAGAGACTTATGGGCTAGTTATTTCCACCCTTGAAACACGACTCTGGCTATTGGACCTTAGTTATGATTGGATTAATTAATTTTGCACTCATATAAATGATACATTCAGGGTTTTTTTGTTTTCAATTCAATTAAGTAATTTTTCACATGTAAACACTGCTGTGAATGAACTGTAAAGTGGAGAGAGCAGCAGGAGTCTGGATCAGAAGCAATGTGCAGCAACACAACATTGGTCCTCCAGCATCAATTTGAGAAATGTGTTAGTCATCTCCATCTGATGATCTGTTCCAGTGACATGTGGAGGTCGGTGCATAACACTCGTATTTAAAGTTCTGAATGCTTTAAAGGGGCAATATTATGCAGCGTCCAGGCATTTATGTCATTTTATAGCACAATCAAGTAGCTATTTTAACTTAATTGTTATAAAAATGCCATATATATCAAATATGACTAAAATAAATTTGATTTTGTAATTTAACTCCTTGAAATTGCACCTCTGTCTTTTTACAAAAATCCTACTTTTTTGTAGTAAAAAAGTAGGATTTTTCACATCACCACAACATCAATGTTGCGATGAAACTCTGTGAAGTCATCACAACATTGATCCTCTAATAATCCTTCAACAACGTTGCTACTGAATAGTAGCTCCTATAATGAGCCCAGCAGATGTGCAGTTCTACCAGGTGTTTGCTAATTGCTGATGGCTAGTCTTAAGGAGCTGAGGGAGGAAATAGCAGGGGAGGGCTGCCCTGTGAGGCGGAAGCTCAGAAACGGCAGATGTGAGGAGGATTTACATCTCAAAGGTGGAGCTACATTCACCCAGGTGTTTTGCATAACTGAATGTTTGCCATGGAAATTAAAGGCTTTCTCAAACATGCATGAAAGAATCAAAATAACACTCCAGGATATGTTTTTGATGAGGGAACAGCATTATAACATGATGGAAAGCTCAAAAAAGTGGATTTCACATAATACTGCCCCTTTAATAGTTGTTGCTTATTTATGAGGGGCCAATGTGACCCAGGAAGTGGACAGAGAGGAAGACTTACAGAGGCTAGCTAGAGAATACATCATTTTGAGTATTTTCAGAGCCTGACTCAAGTTTCTAAACTTACCTCCATGACCAGGAACACAGAGCTGGGAGTTTCCTGGAAGAAAGGAGGCAGAATCAGTAAGAGGAGCCATTTGTCCTGAAGCAGCTGTCTGCTTCACCACAACAACAGGAAAACAGACACTGGGACTGTTTTAAAGTACACAACACCAACAGTTTCTTTGTGTTGGCATAAAAATATTTTTATTGATGGTTACTTCTCTCAACTTCTATATGGTTTGTCACAATGCAAATGTCAACCACGATGAACAATACGGAGTGAAATGACTGTGGTGGGTCAAGTCTACTACAAGTTCTAGTATGCCACATTTCTCTATAGAAACGATCTGGTTTAATGAGTCAGCTTAAAAAACAACTGAAATAAATGTAAAGCATTTTTCAAAATGACTATCTGCAGTTTCTGCCACAAATATTGTATATCAATTCCCTCTTTAATTTTTTGAATTCTTTATTTTCTAATGAATTCCCATTTGTTCAAAAGATGAACTACAGCCTGCTCCCATTATCAGGTTTCTGTATTCGAAGGCAACATGAATATGAAACATTTAGCCAAAGCAGTGATAAATTATGTAAATTTTTCACAAACACTGTCAAATGGCTAAAACCTCTTGGGTGTAAATTGAAATGCAGTTATCCACGAAGGAGGCTTTCTACAGAAAGGTGTAGCACTCTCTCCATGACCACTTTGTTAGAGCAAAACAGAGAATGATGGAAGGGAGCGATTACATCCAAGCATGTTTAATATTTGAAACTTAATAAAAAAAGGCATCTAATGTCTCCATTTGTCATTCTGCCTTGCAAAGTGGACTAGAGTAAATTATGAATATCATTTGAACACTTATATATTGAACAGAAATTATTAATAATTTTTAATCAAATCATAGACACCAACAATTAAAATAATAAAAAAAAAAATAGTAAAAGATTCCCACCCCTAGAATTCATCACCTCTTTAAGAGTTGCAAACTTAAACAAAAAATGTATTTCTTCTAAGACTTGCATCTTGCCGAGCACAAGGTAATAACTGTATTATCACCTTTGAATGAGTCCCAATATAGCAGCATAAAATAGCAGGCTGCTGATACAGCACTGTCATGCTACAGATTTAGTCAGAAACCAAGCTTGTGTGTAAGGTTCTCATGTCTTGAACCATTCAATCCTCAACATTGACCAATTCAATCCTCCAATTTCTCCATCTGCAGGTAGTCGGACAAGGTGGGGCTGGGGGAGGTGCTACTGTATGCATCCAAGTGTGCTAAAGGGAGGTTGCATAATGATTTATTGTGCAGCACAGTTTAAAGAGAACAGAGCTGGGAACAGTGTGTGGGGCCTGGCAGCAACCTTGTCACTGGATGGGACAAGGGTAATCGATAAGTCTCAGAAACCATAGAAACACACTCTGTTACATCCAATGGTTCATTAATATCATAATCCTTAATGACTGTTATTCAAAAACAACCTCCCTGATGCATGGAAAACTGCTACTGGAGAAGACAGAGGGCATTAACTGTCACGATGAAGAGAGACGCTTCCGTTTTCAGCTCGCTGTGAACAAGGCAGGTGGAGGAGACTGCACACAGGCCAGACTTTGTTTGTACAGTTAGAGGAAGTAACAGCTAACCGTTATGAAAGAAACGGCTGCTCAGATCATATTTATGGTCCAGTGTGTTCTGGCAGCAAACTGCCTTGGATAAAATGGGAGGGTTTTGACTGCAGATGGTAGGCTGCCAGCCAAAGGCTAGGCTCCAAAACAGTCCTTTCCAGATCAAAATCCTCCAAAACAACCCTGATATAAATAGCCATCTCTGTCATCAGAACATGCTCACAGTCATGTAAGAGTTTCCCAAGCAGCTAAAAGTAACAAGCTGCTGTGGAGAAATGAAGGCAGCAGAAAAGACAAGAAAAAACTCAGCACAGACATAAACAAAAATCATACCGCCAAGAGTCTGAAAACCAGCATTTGTTTGGCTTTTAGGTCGTTACGTCACATTCCAACAGCAGCAGCTGACAGTTGTGTAACAGTGTGTGGAATAGGAAAAACAAGAACCAGGAGTGTGTCTGTGCAAGAGAACATGTTTGTGTGTAACGGCAGTTCGTAGCAACTAGGCGAGCAATGTCATGCAAATGTAAGCCTGTCCATTCAGGAAAGCAGCAGCACACAACAGTGACCGAGTCAGAATGAGCAGGAAAACACGACACGGGAGGGTGAAAGGCCAGGAACAGTTGGAGATAAAGAACAGTAAATGTTTATCATCCCACGTCCCAGGCTGGTGTGTATCATGCGTGTTAACTCCTGCTCCTGTGGTGAAGCAACACATCAGTACAAGAGGCACATGTTACAGTGCAGGTGACTGGGAGTGTGTTCATGTGCCTCAGTCAGCAGCAGTGAAAGCGTTTCAGTTTCACCCACTCAAATGTCTGGAAAGCAAACTGCTAAAGGAATGTAGGCTTTCTAGGAAACTCCAGCTGGCTACCCATTTCACTAAGCAGATCAAGATATATCCACCAGCCCCCTTTCCTTCTCACTTCCCCTCAATCTAGATGGAATGTCTCAAGAAATTAGGACATGAACATGGGCCCCTCCAAAGACAAAGCCACACTGTTGGACTGGGCCTGGAGCCTAAACAGACCTCTCACCGTACAGCTCCAATGTTTGCTACCACAGAATTCAACAGCTGACACAAAGAATGTTGACTGTGTCTGCTGGACTGTTTATGCCCAACTGTATCCAATGATTCACATGTGGGGTGAAACAACACTTTCACACACAACCCAAACATACAAAGACATATGCAGTTGTACTCTTCAGTGGTAAGACCATGAAATGGCAGCCAGTCTGTGGAGAAAAAGGTCCGCTTTACAGATGGTCGAGATATAATTAAGCAAAACATTATTATATCAATGTAAATTAAAGTCATAAAAACTGGGTGTGATACAGCAAAAATGTTTTCACACCTGATAGTCCAGGAGATGCTGTACAATTTGGGACCAAAACTGCAAAATTAGTTTCATTTCCAGCTACTGTGGTTCTCTTTCACATTGCACTTTATCAAACCAACCAAACCCATTTAAAAACCTGTTCTCCCCTCCATGGTTGCGCTGAGAACCACTGAAGACAACACTAAGTGTAACTTCCTTCTTCACAAAATGGAAACAAAAATGGAATGGCATCAGATTTTAGCAGTTGTAGGATTTCTCTTTTGTCTTTGGCAAAAGACCATGAGCCATTTCTCCAGCTAGCGTAGGGATGTGCCACATGGATAAAAATGTGATAAGTTTTTGTTTTAAAGATCTGAAATGCTGCCAAACTGGTTATAAGAAATTTCCTGTCTTATCCATATTCCTCGAGTTGTTGTACTCATTTCTCCTTTACTCCTTTCAGTCTGCACCACTGGTGTTTTTATTTTTAAGCAATTATGAGGCAAAACCTGAAACTGCTGCAGTGCAAGTTATTGAAGTTGTTGTTAGGTAACCAAAAAGTTAGCGAGTTGTTGATGGCAACCACCTAGCTTAGCTGGCCATGAGAGTTTGAGCAACGAAAGCAACTCTGCTTACATCCCCCAGAATGCTGTGCAGTTCTAGATCAGAGTTCAGTGCAACGATCAACATTCGATCAGACGTATTTTCTACTGATATTGATCACATGTCTATTGTGATATATATTATTCATTTTTTGGCCAGCTATACTAGGGCTAGACGCACACCTTTGTTTTGGTTGTATTTACCCAGAATGCCCTGCACTGTAATCCATTTCTTGCTTCGGGGTGAAGCATGTCAAAATGCATCAACACAATGAATCTAATATGGCATTTAAAAAACAAACACTTAACAGGGTATGGCTATATCAAGGCTCACTGCAGGAAAAAAAAAAAAAAAAAAGATATCTGGAACAGCCAGACAGCAGTTAAAGCAGCGCACAACTACCAACATTCACCCTGATGAGTATTGTCAAGTTTTATTTTGTTTTCTTGTGCAATTTCCCACTTGAAAGGGTTAGTCTGAAGTTTTCAACTGGATTTCACTCATTGAAGAGCCTTAATTTTAGTTGTTCCATTTTTATTTATGAATGGATTGTTACTGTTGTCATTTAAGTGAAAAATCTCGAAAAAAACCAGAAATCTATTACATAACAGGTCTGCGATCGGCCAATACTTACATGTGAAGCTGATCTTATCAACCTCGGCAAGGGTCTAAAAATCAATTGCTCTGCCATGAAAGAGTCTGACAGACCTGCCCGTAAGGTCACAGCTGCACAGTAGCTGTTAATGGTCACCCCACTATTGCCAACTCAGCAACTTTCTTGCTATATTTATCAACATTTCAGACAAGGAAAAAAATAAATAAAAAAATCAGGATCGGCCAAAATCGGAATTGGCAGGCCAGGTTTTTAAATATTGGTAATTGGCCAGAAAACTGCAATCCGTGCACCCATACTTTATATGAAATATTACTTTTCACCTCAGTTTGAAAAAAAAAAATTAAGCCGTTTGGATCTGAATAAATACAATAAAAACAGCAAATAGTCAGACCAGTGATTTATAAAGACATTGTTAACCATTAAAATGCTTTCATTTTTAGATCAAGCTGCAGTCTGAGAAATTCAGATTCAAGTCTATTCAGATAAAATGTCCTCCCTCATTCTGCATAGCAAGCTCTCTTCAGTCTTTTTACAGCAGTGCATTTATGTATGTTAATCTGTGTGAGGCAGGTGAGATGTTTAAGCATACTATGACTGCTTGATAGGAGTCATAGTATCTCACCAAACCCCAACACAGCCAAGTAGTTCATGGATGGAATATAAACTATAGGTTACAAGCACAAACAATCATACCTAAAATAGTTAGAGCTCCACTTTATCAAGCTTCCTGTTAAACACTCCAGTAGAGGTGTGAAATATATGATGTTTGAGTTAAAATTCTTAGCAACTATTTTGCAAATCCTGATTTATGTGTTTTCTTGTAATCTGCAATCCTACATACCAGCAACCCCACATCTCGCTTTCAATATATTTTTACAGTAGCTGCTTCTGTTGCCACATAACTAAGCAGACCCAGATGGAGCCAAAACACTCATAGATCAAACCAAAACATGTCTGCATCACATGACTGAGACAATGTTAGAACCAAGGTCCACTAGTGACTTTGATATTTACTTTGCATCATTTATCTTCTTGTTTGAAGAAACATTTTGCTTGCATAGATTAAGGTTTCATGATAAGTTTTGAACAGAAAAAACATGATACCTGGATTAAGAAATTGAGCTCAGCTCAAAAGGCTAAATTATAATATTTTAAAATTCCAAAACAGTTTTATGAAGCCAAATTAACATTTGACCTTTATACCCCAACCTCAGCAGGGAATCCACTACATGACTTTATGTTTATGACCACAAGCAGAACAAAAATACCTTTACCATAGTGTGACTGCATGTTATGGTACAGCTTAAACAGACTGGCTTGTTAAACTCTGGTTGCCAAACCGAGAGGCATAGCACCTCCAAACAAGGTGTAAAAACAAAAAAGTAGAGTGGTGCAATAGCCTAAAACAATCCTAGTATTTAAAAGAATAATAATAACAGCGAATCTGTTCCAGTATCTGTCACAAGTCGAGTGCTGTGAGCACCATGTGACCCTGATGAGGCCTTTTCAACCAGGAATACAGCTGGTAGCTCTGGTTGGAAATGTGCATGGTTTATGAATAGTTTAATGCTTTATAGACCAGATGGAATAAAGTTGTCATTTCATTCTATCAAGAACTTCAAATCAAAATTACAAGCATTACCTTTCAAAGCCTACTTACTAACAGAGGCTGGGTTTTAAATAGGCAGTCTGGCTCTGGATGGCGTTATGACATCAGCAGAGCTCTTATAAATATAGATAGATGGGCTGATGAGCAGAATGCCAGCAGCAGTCGCAATGTAAACACAGGCACAACGCAAGTGTTCAAATGCTTTGAAAGTATCTGCCAGAGGAGCACAAACATGTAGGAGAAACAGATTCTGTTTGAATAGAAATATTTTACAGCAAGCCAAAAACCACTTCAAATTTCAGAACATTCTGAAAGACAAGAATCACTACAAGGGATCATTTTCTTGTGATGTTTGGCAACTGACTTCTTGTTTTGTCCCCCTCTGGTAGGTTAACCAGAGCTCCATAAAAACGCCATCATTTTCAGTCCAGCTACGAACTGAATTTAAGAACATAATGCATTAAAATTTCTTTAAAAGGCACTATTCTTTAAATAATTGTGATGGGCCATGAGTGCCGTTGAGCAGAAATAAAAGCCAAAGCTAATCAATCAGATTATAGAGCAGATTCAGAGAGAGATGCTTTCGATCTTGGAGAAACAACAAGTATGGCATGAATTACTAGAATGAATGAAGTAGGTGAGCTGTGTTTATCTGGACACATTGGACTCCAATTAAAATAGTCAAACGATTTCTTAGAGAAACTCTTCCCTCAAACACATCGTGTGACCTTGTCTCTACTCCCAATATAATAAATGTGATCTGATGTTTTCTTATACTGTAGTTTGTAGAGTCTGAGTCACCTAAAATTACCAGGTCACATGGAAATCAGTCAGACTCTGATTGATGCATCTCTAAATAAGACAAAACGACAACTATGAAACAGGAAATTAAGCTCATTACTGATATCGGTCGATTTAAAATGGATACAACATTCAGACACAGCCTCCAATTCCACACTGCTTTTTTCACTTACCTGAACATCATAAAGAGCCACAATGTTTTCATGTTGCAGTTCCTGAGTAAAAAGAAGAGATCATCATGATATAGAAATGGCAGCATTAATATGCCATGGTTAATATAAGCTAGTGCAATGAATAGCTCCTCCAAACCTGAGACGACACACTCAGGTTTCAGATCATTCTTTCTGTGAGTGAGAAGCATGGAATCATTTTCCTCACCTTCAGGATTTTGATCTCCTTGCCAAGCAGGATCTGGGACTTTGAGAGGTTCTTCTTATTGATGCTCTTAATGGCCACCTCCCAATCTGTTTTCTTTACAGCACAGAGAAGAAAACAGGTGAGGAATCAGCCCAGAACTACACAGGAGGAGCTGGCCAATGACCTGAAAAGATCTGGCATCACTGTTTACTGTATTACCCAGATTACTGTGGGTAATACACTAAGATGTCATGATTTAAAATCATGCATGGCACAGCAGGTTCCATATGATTGACAGTCAAGTTTAGCTTCTTCTATTTTCTAATAATTGTTCCAACAATTGATTTTTTTTTACCAAGCTGCTTGGCAATTGGCCCATAAGCCCTTACCGGCCTTGTGGAGGTCTACAATTTTGTCTCTGTTGTCTTTGGACAGCTCATTTCTCTTAGCCATGTTAGTAGATGGAGTCTTACTGATTGCGTGGGGTGAACAGGAGTCTTTATGCAGCTAAGGACCTCAAACAGGTGCTTCTAATTTAGAATAAGTGGAGTAGAGGTGGACTTTTTAGAGGCAAACTAACAGGTATTTGAGGGCCAGAAGTTTTACTGATTGGCAGGTGTTCAAATACTTATTTGAAGCAGTAAAACACAAATAAAATATTAAAAACATCATGCATTGTGATTCCCGGATGTTTTTTTAGATTATGCCTTTCTTTTGACTTGCACCTGTGATGAAAATTTCAGACCCCTCCATGATTTCTAAGTGGGAGAACTTAAAAGTCAAAGGGTGTTCAAATACTTATTTTCTTCATTATACATATTTTGGACAATGGAAGAAAACCAGAGGAGCCAAATAGAACCTTTATTTGAATAGGGTGAACATGCAAACAATGCAGAAAGGCTCAGCTAGGAATTCAAACCCAAGGCCTTCATCACGCAAAGCAATCATGCTAACAACTGTGCCACTGTGAACAGAAGTAACCATTCTATTTGGATTTCAGTTTCCAGATCTGAAATCTTGAGTGGAGCTAGTTTTGTGTCTTTCTCATGAGCTGCAATCCCTTTTTAGGTTTACTTCTCTTTGGGGATCAAACAAATCATAGGGAAAGTGAAAACATTAATGGTCTATAGACTGTGGTTAAAATACATTCAGATGTTTTTACTAGGTGTGAACCAGTTTATCAGCTCCAATTTCCTTAATTTTGGAAGATCAATGATTGGCCAATGCTTACATGGGATGCTGTTCGTAACTGATCTCATCTACCTCAGCAAAGGTCTGTCTTCTTTTGCTCTGCTGTGAGAGAGCTTTGACTGATAGACCAGCCCATCTTCACATCCACATTTAACAACAATCACCCCACTTCTCCCAACTCTGCAACTTTCTTTCTATATTTAGCAGCACTTCACTCACAAACATGGTATTGGCCTAAATCAGAACGTCAGAATTCTTAAAGATCGGTAATCGGTAACTACCGATCAGCCAGAAAACTGGAAGTTATCTAGTTATTACATTGATGCCATTCCTCCTGTTTGACATGTTAGCTACACAGTTGGATAAACATAAACTTGCATCCCATTAGTCTTGCTTTGGGACTCAGTTTAGTGGCTCTGCAGAGCTACTTTACAGATTTCTATTTAGTGAACTAAAGTGTGTTTTACATGAGCTGGAGTGAACAATGTGCTTCTATTTGCTCTTCATGGGTTTGTTTGTTCCACTTAGAACAAACAAGCCCAGATTTCCTCACACCATGGTCAGATTGAAGGACATAATTCAATTTCCCGAGCATTATTTTATAATCCAGTAGGTTTCTGATCTGCAGCATGAATGAACACTATGCAGCTGTTATATAAGGAAGGCTTGTATTCTTAAATAGTCAGCCACTCCTACCTCAGGACGTCAGCGAGTCATTGACTGTTGCCTGACTCATCCGTTTCATGAATGAACCAAATAACATTATTAATTGTTTACAAGATGCACAATGTGAATAAAATACATTGAGGACAAACAAGAGTGACTGCTATCCTTTCTAAGCGCCTATAGGTTCCGATATTTGGTTCAAATGTTCAATACATCAGCGTCCTGAGGAGGCGGCAGCCCACATACTGCTGCAGAGCTGCGCTCTCCACTCACTGACCCACATTTTATCATTGGACTGGTGCTTGTCCTCTCTATGCAGGAATATTTAGAGTCGCACAATTTGAATCGAGCCACTTCATTACCTTTCTGTGTCTTCCCTTGAACACCACTGCGAATGCTCCATGTCCAACCAGGTCCTTCCTGCTGTACTCAAAATCTCCCACAGTCTCCATGGTGAGAGGGGAAAGTAGATCAGCTCAGATGCCTCAAAACTCTGCTGTCCTCTTCAGAGGGGGACAGATCCGCTCCGAGCTGATGCTGCTTTAGTTGCAGTTATTTCATGGCAGGTTCCTCTGATGTTCCCATAAGGTAAAAACAGGAGCTGGAGGCCGGAGATGATGCATTCAAGTGCCCCGCGAGAAGGCTGGAACGTTTGTAATGTCACTACCGATCAGACGACGTTGATTAAGAGTAGCATCAATCCTTAGCTTAACCGTGTCAGTGCCAGCTGTCTTCTTGTCTGTGACCCAGTTGAACGACTGCTCACTAACTCGCTCTGTGCCCGGTCACCTGACTTGTCTCGGCGGATTGTCTACATGATGGGAAGCCGGGGAGACATGACTCTGCGAAGCCTGGATCAGCTGCAGCTGCAGAACACTGCGTTAGCCTGACCGTGACATAACCCTGCGGCTACCCTACAGTCATGGCTGCATACCACGGCAGCTCTGCGCAAACATGCTAACAATAACATGAGCTCAATGGGTCACCGCTTTGCTAAAATACAGACAAATCATAGGGAACATTAGCTAACTAACATTAGCGAGCAGGTTTGCGTTCAACAGTTAACCTAAACATCTTAAACATGTCAACACTGAGCTCCTGTTCATCCACACCAGGCAGAGCAAATTACTGGTCATCTTCCACGAGTCGTACAGGTCCAGAAGACGTCTCTCCGACGCTGATAAACACTGCCGTTTTCCCAGCCTAGCGCCCGTTTCATCCGTGGGGAAACTTCGAACGTCACTATTTATCTTCGTCGACTACTTTAAATTAACCACCAGGAGCGACTGACACCTGCAATTACATGTTTTAATGTCAATTACAACACACTAAACCGATAGAAACTGTAACGCTCAAGTATATTACAAGGACGGCCACAGTTCTACTACCTGCCACTGAGTTAAACAATACCCAGAAATAGTGCCATGCTCAGGTTTTATACGCTGCCGCCGCCGCACAAACTAACGGCATGTCCTTCCGCCACAAGAGCTAATCCGTTACATGAATAAGCTTAAACTCGGCAAAAAGAAGTGCAGTCTTTATCTTTATGTTAAAACGTGTTATTTGCTGTTTATGTGGAACAACCTACATGTTTTGGCTCCTCTGTGGTGAAACAGTACATATCTATGTTGCAGGACTACCAAGTAATTTGTATGAAGATGTATTATCAGATAGAAGTGGTTGGGTCAAAAATGAGAAGCATGGGCAATATTGATAATCTGATTGAACTGAGAGGCTCTGCAGTGATGCAACATAGCACACTTTGTAAAAAGCGAAATGTCTCTTTAAACAACAGGAAGCGCTAAAGAAGAACATTAAGATTTGACCCCCTCTAGTGGCTGGAATTGGAACCCGTCCTTCTGTCCTCTCTTCCTTGCGAGGTCGCATGGGGGCTGGTTGTGCCTCTCTTCAGGGTACATCCCGGACATGTCGACAGTCCATCACAGGGCAAAGCAGAGACAGGAAAAACAAAAACAAGACTGAATGATCTGACGTGGAGGCAGAGAAAGAAAGCTGGGAGTATGTTCTAGGGACAGCGTGACTGTGATAATCCAACACAGAACAACGTGTGGTTAACAACCAACTGATACAGAAAACCATCTGGTGAAGCACACAGCAGGAACACACTAGAATTTAACATGCAGATATGTTGGAGATGGACAAATAGAGGTTTACTCCCCAATGAAAGGAAGGTGTTAACTGGGGCTCATTCAAAGAGAAGTCTAAAATCCAGATTCTTCCGCCCTTTTTTAATAACCAATTATATTTTTGTTCAATGTCATCCAGTGCATAAAACAGGTATATCCTGTCTGATTGATGCTTTTTACCTCAGAGACTGTGTGCACCTTCATAGGTGAGCTGAAAGGAGGAAAAGTTATTTTCCAGTCAAACCTTGAGACATTTTATGATCTGTTCTTACAGTTTTTATACTTAAAGCCAGAACGTTCTGCTGAGAAATGAGACAGTGCTATGCAATATCTGTGTTTTGTATCAGTAGTTGCATTGTTTTTGTCATGAGGTGTGCCAACATTGAAACATCTGAGTAACTCTTCACCCAGATAAGAGTTGCAGCTGCCAGTTCAAACATTGTCAGTGTTATTGCTTGTCAGTGTCCTTAATACTTCAACTTTTTACACACAGGTAATAAAGCTTAAAGTGTGTATCATTAAAACTATTCTCAGCTCAATCTCAAAATTTTGTGGTCCCTAATTGTTCTGACGGCTCCCAAAACTGAAATGATTGTATTTTTTGGTACTTTGAGGATCAGATCAGAGGCAGAGCCCACAGTAAAGTGCTCAAACAGCAGTAGATACTCAGCCTTGCTAAACATTCATGACCCTGGAGTGTTTCAGTATGTTGACACCTTACAGTAACAAACTCTAATGTCCATTATGAGGTTTTATCTGACAGGTCAATAGTATTGTATAAGTGTAAAAAGGGAGGAAAATGATACATGGTTATCAAATGGTTTGGTCCAAGTCTTAAGAGGGCCCTAAGCAGATTTTCATTTTGGGGGCCCATAAACCAACCTATTAACACCAGATGCTTTATCGTTCCTAAGCTACTGTATGTGTGTAACATACCTATTATCAGTATCATTTGTAATTAACTTAAATCACACCAGAGTAATTATAGTTATTGATTTTAACCTTACAGGAGTAACAATCTGAAAAAAAAATTGAGCTGAATAAGATCAATAATCCTTTTTATTATCTAGATAATCAAAAGAGTAATTGACAAAAATCTTAGTCAAATGGTCAAGCTAAAAACTCACAACAAGCAAAACAAACAAATTTAACATTCATCAAGCAGATTCCTCTCAAATGACACTTCATTTGAGAGGAGCTCTTACATATACATGCATCTTAATGAGTGCATTCCCAGATGGAGGACGATTACTTCTAAAATCAAAGTAAATTGCAAGGTTTTGTGTTGAATTCAGTTTTTCTTCTTGGCTTTGCCTGATGTGCTGCCAGGTTTGGAGGTGGGGTTGTATTTGGAGGAGAGCAGCATCGTGAGCAGCAGCAGCACAGGGACCAGCAGGTACGGCGCGTATATGGAGACCAGCAGCCAGCGCTCCCAGTTAGTCTGGGGGCCAGGGTGGGATTTGACAGGAAACTGATGGAAAAGGATGTGGGCTAGGATGGGAATCAGCGTGGTGGCAACATGCGTGGAGTACACAATGGCAGGAGTCCGGATCCACTTACAGCCACCTGGAAGATGAGAGGGATCAGGAGAAGGTGCATCTGGCTGCAGAATTTCACTGACATTTAAACCACTAAGGATATAAAAACATGGACATGATACACAGTGCAAAAGTCATATTTGCAAGTTTACGTCCTGACTTCTTTTTCTCAGGGCTGCAAATACTTTCACCATCACTGATTGTGTAAAAAGAAAGTGCACCCTCACCACATCATTAGGCCATTAAACATAATCTGATCTTTACCAGGTGTTAAAACTAAGCAATTTAAACATCAAATCAACAACAAAACATTATGTTTTACTGAGAATCAAAAGGGAACACAATGGAAGCAAAGAAATACTTTTTAAAAAGGTTTCACATGGTTGTAGAGGAACCTCTCTTCCACACAGAGCTTCTTTAGTTCAAGCTTCCACTCACTTGTTTATTCCCACCTATCTGCAGTTGTTCTTGGGGGCATTTTTCCAGTTCATGAGCACATAAAGCCTAGATTTCACATTTAACTTTAGAAATCTTTGATTTGCAGGGTGACTGGGTCCTGCGGCAGCAAAACCAAGCCCAAACTCCTCCACCACCCTGCTTGACAGTTAGTTTAAGATGCTCTCTGTTATGTTTTGTCAGGTTTTTTACATAAGGGGGTTCTACAAGTCTAATTTTAATGGTTTATATTTGCAGTTTCTTTAAGAACTTTATCTTTCCAAGAACTTATTTGGGCATCTACTTCTGGGAAAATTACCAACGGACCTCGAAACATTTCAAATTTCCTGAAGACTAACAGATATGGTCCCTCTTAAATCCTAGGTCATGTGGTCAACATGCCACACATTGTTTCTATGTTTTTGCTGTTTTTGTTTACAAGTAATGACATGTAATACCAGGGCTTATGATTATTGTTGTTCACCATAAACCTTCATATTTTTGCTTTGCATCATCATCTTTTACCCTGTCATCCCTCCGAGACCTCCTGGAATGTACTGAGCCTGAAGTCTGCGTCAGGCTCAGTACATTCCCTCTTACTGCTCAGTTTGTTATTATTAATTCTATTAATAATAACATACAGAAGTAACTCTGTATGCTTCCTGTCTCTTTGTTGCTGAATGTTCCTAAGGGACAATAAAGGTATTTCTAACCTAAGTGGGCTTCAGTCGGTTTAATCAATCTTGTGGTCTGTGGTCCCTCAGCAAGTTCAGTTATTAGGCATGTGGTCCACTGATATATACTACTACTAATAAAACTAATCATTTATATCAACCATGAAAGCAGTCTGTTAGTGAGGTCTTTCTAGTCTTTTAAAGTTATGTAGTGTCCACAGCTTAACTTTAAAGACCTGGAACTGACTAGGGCTTTTTTTCCCTTTCCAAATCCTAACACGGAGATGCAAATCAGAAGATATATCCTCACTTTGTTTCAACTTTATGTTTGTTTAAGCAGTTGGATTGCAGATTTCACGCATTGTTTTTTAAGTTTACTCACCTTTCAGAAAAGCATAAGCTGCAATGGGGAAAAATGGCATTTGGAGAAAAGCCTCGCAGAAAATAAAGGACTTGAACCACTCAGGAGGATCCAGCACCATGGGGTCTTTGAACTCCTCTGCATACCACCTCAGAAGATTCTTCAGCTGGTGGGACAAACTGGGTGAATCATCTCGGAGCAAACAGATGAACAAGACGCTGTGGTCTGAACTTACCGGCTGGGGGTACACATGTTCAGGCAGCAGGGCTTGTAAGTCAATAAATAACGTAATAGGAATGTGGGAGGCAAAATAAAAGAAAAATATTATTTCTAACACTCGAACAGCCATTATGTGTGAATGGGCGATATGGACAGACTGAACCAGGGTCCAAAATCCGCAACGGCGCTGTGGCGTAAAAACGCATGTTTCATGACTCCATCCTATTGGCTCACAGGGAGAGCAGGCGTTCCTGAACGCAGCACTCCTTCCTGTCACCAGAATGTGACCACAGCTGTGGGGGAAATTTCCTGCCATAATCCGAGAGCACACATTTTCAATCTGAAAGCAGGACTAAGTGTCTTCTGTTCTCAAAACGTGTAATAGTTTTGCTTCTGTTTTCAGTTTGAAAGCAGAACTTCATCTCTTTCTTCTCAAAAGTTGTGGTGCTTAAACAAAACTTCTGATCTCTTTCAAATGTCCACTGTCCTTTCTCAAACCCTTCTCCTCGCGCTCAAAACGGGTCTCTGTCGGATCAAATCTCTGCTTGATTCTTTTCTGCTATATGGGAACAAAAAGGTACCATTGTCTGGCAACCCTGCGACAGACTGGCAACATGTCCAGGATGTACCCCGCCCCTTTCTGTTTGCTGCA
Source organism: Alfaro cultratus (assembly GCA_903066825.1). Classification (NCBI taxonomy): domain Eukaryota; kingdom Metazoa; phylum Chordata; class Actinopteri; order Cyprinodontiformes; family Poeciliidae; genus Alfaro; species Alfaro cultratus. The sequence continues at coordinate 295 of CAEFZX010024720.1, read as the reverse complement.
GCGAGGTGTACTTGTGTACTTGCCTCTCGGCACCAGCCCCCTCCTGCCCCCGACCCCTGACCCCGCTAGGGTCAAGGATGTAAAGAAAATGGATGGACGGATTAATGGATGTCTGGCAACCTCTTATAGAATGGAACAAGTACACCTCATCCGTTCTTGTGTGGCTACTACCGATTGTAGCAACCTGCGCCGCCTACTGGATGAAGGAAGAAACTTCGATGAAATTATGACCGGGGGGGGGGGGGGGGGGGGGGGGGGGGGGGGGGGGGGGGGGGGGGGGGGGGGGGGGGGGGGG